>BQKN01029399.1:0-12448 GCA_022839385.1 Asparagus kiusianus
CGAACTGGAAAAACTATCTGGCCGATGCACGGTCGACTGCCACGGTCGACCGGACAGGAAAATCATGTTTGTGCATGTTTGTTTGTATGCTGGCCTTACACTTGTTCTCTCTCACATAAATAAACTTATTTGATCCCCAAATACTTGCTATCACATTCATCTATGATATAAGTATATATTTCACAATAAAACTCATTAATTGTAGTTTATGGGGTTTTACACTCTTTCCCCCTTAAAAGAATCTCGTCCTCAAAATTCTAAAATCGTATCTTAAAAATTAATAATACGAGAAAAGCATGTCGGGAGTAATTAAATTTCCACATACACATCTCATAGCATTAATTTCCAGATATGAACATTGTAATATCTAAAGTTAACAACCTAGAATGTAAATATTCACGCCTTAATCCCTAACTAAATAGAATTAGTACATCGGGCGAAAAATCCAAATGAGGAACCCCCATATATATACCATGTATTCCAAATGATTAAGGATTAAGTGACAATATCTCTATCCTAGTGTTAAAGATAAATATGACTATCCAAAATCATCATAAAACATAAGAAAACATAATCCAAACAATCTACCTGCTCAAACAGGTGTTGGTAGTCGCGACACATATCCTCCTCACGCTCCCAAGAAATCTCCTCAGATCCTCTCCTGTTCCATTGGACTTTCACTAAAGGAATCACCTTATGTCTAAGTTTCTTGTCCTCTCTAGAAAGTATACAAATTGGGATCTCGATCATAGTCAAATCGTCCTGAAGTTCAACCTCCGGGGCATCCAATACTCACCGTCTCTCCTCATTATGCAAGTGCTTCTTGATCATAGAAACATGAAATACGTCATGCACACTAGACATCGATGCTGGAAGATCTAGTATATAAGAAACAACTCTAATATGCTCAACAATCTGAAAAGAGCCAATATATCTCGGGGCAAGCTTTCCCCGTCTACCAAATCGCTGCACACCCTTCGTTGGTGATACCTTTAGCATGACATAATCTCCTACCTGAAACTCTAAAGGTCGCCGTCTATGATCTGCGTAGCTCTTTTGCTAATTCTGAGCGGCTAGAAAATGCTCCCTAATCAATGCTACCTTTTTGGTAGTCTGCCTCACAAGCTCTGGTCCAAGCAACAAGCTATCTTCTGGCTCTGCCCAACATATAGGGGATTTATAGGGCCTCCCGTATAATGCCTCATACGGAGACATACCAATCGTCACTTGATAACTATTGTTATAAGCAAACTCTATCAATGGAATATGATCCTCCCAGGTGCCTTGAAAGTCAATGATACAAGCCCGCAACATGTCCTCTAATACATGATTCACTCTCTCTATCTGACTGTCTGTCTGAGGGTGGAATATATTGCTGTGCAATAATCTGCTGTCGAATGAATCCTGAAAACTTCTCCAAAAGCGCGAGGTGAAAACTGATCCTCAATCTGATACAATTGTATCTGGAACTCCGTGAAGTCGAACTATCTCTCGAATAAATATCCTCACATAGGTCTCAGTAGTATAAGTGGTCCTCACTGGAATAAAATGTGCCGACTTCGTCAACCGATCAACTATTACCCAAACTGAGTCATTCCCCTTTTTCGACTTCGGTAACCCTACAATGAAGTCCATGGAAATGTCCGCCACTTCCACTCTAGAATGGGTAAAGGCTGAAGTTTCCTTGCTGGTCTTTGGTGCTCTACCTTCACCTGCTGATAAGTAAAACACTTAGCTACATAATCTGTAATATCTCTACGCATATCACTCTGCTAAAAGTGTCTCTTCAGATCCTTGTACATCTTAGTAGTTCCTGGATGCACTATATATCGGGTACAATGTGCTTCATCAAATAACTCCCTCTTCAGCTCTACACTAGCTGGCATAACCAATCGACCCTTCATTCGAAGGCCTCCATCTGGTCCAATGCTCCAATCGTTCTTGGGCTCTTTGGAAAATCTCCTCCTTTCGGGTTTGAATCCAAAAGTCCTCTAACTGAGCTCTGACTACTCTGTCCCTCCAAGATGGCTGCACTAATATAGCTCCCAAGTATGCGCTGGTACTACCAATCTCTAGCCTAAAATCGAACTGACTAAGAGTAAGAAGATCTTGATACAACGACCATCTCAAAGTCGCAACCTGATGTCGACGCTTCCTACTCAAAGCATTTGCTACGACGTTCGCATTCCCCGGGTGATACTAAATCACGAACTCGTAATCTTTGATGAACTCAATCCATCGTCGCCGTCTCTGATTAAGTTCTTTCTAGGAGAAAAGATACTTCAGACTCTGGTGGTCTGTGAATAGCTCGAACTGAACTCCATACAAGTAGTGTCTCCACGCGTTTAGCGTGAATACTATCGCTGCTAACTCCAAATCATGAGTGGGGCAGTTCTGCTCATGCACCCTCAACTGCCGTGAGATATATGCTACTATCTTCTGAGTCTGCATCAGAACACCTCCCAAACCCGCTAACGACGCATCCATATATACAACAAATGTCCTGTCACTGCTCGGAATAGTAAGAACTGGCGCTGTAGTCAACCTAGCCTTTAAGGTATCAAAGGCCTTCTAAAACTCCGTGCTCCAAGTGAACTATACACCCTTCTTCGTAAGGCGTATAAGTGGCATCGCAATCTTTGAGAAATCCTAAATGAACTTCCTGTAATAGCCAGCTAACCCTAAAAAGCTACGAATCTCTATAACCGTCTTCAGCGGTTCCTAATCAATCACTGCTAAAACTTTCGCTGGGTCCATTGCTTTGCCCTCTCTGCTGACAATATGGCCAAGGAACCTGACCTCAGAAATCTAAAACTCACACTTGCTGAACTTAGCATATAGCTGATGCTCCCTTAAAGTCTGCAAAGCCAAACGTAGATGCTGCTCGTGCTCAGACTCCGACCTCGAGTAGATAAGAATATCATCAATTAATACAATCACGAATTGGTCCAAGTATGGACGGGAGACCCGGTTCATCAAATCCATGAATATCGCAGGTGCATTGGTCAACCCAAATGACATGACCAAAAACTCGAAGGACCCATATCGAGTCAGAAAGGCGGTCTTGGGAATATCCATCTCCCGAACCCACAACTAATGATAACCAGAACAAATATCAATTTTTGAAAAATACTACGCTCCCTGTAGCTGATCGAGCAAGTCATCAATCTAAGGCAAAGGATATCTATTTCGGATAGTAACTTTGTTTAACTCATGATAGTCGATACATAATCGCATACTACCATCCTTCTTCTTCACGAAGAGGACCGACACTCCCCACTAAGAATGACTCCGACGAATAAAGCCCTGAGCTAACAACTCGTCCAACTGGGTCTGTAGCTCCCTCATCTCAGCAGGTGCCATGTGATAGGGTGCTCGGGATATCAGGGCTATGCCCGGCTGTAACTCGATACAAAACTCAACCTCTCTCACAGGAGGCAACCCAGGTATGTCCTGAAAGACATCCTGATAATCTGAGACAACTCTAGTCTCGTATATAACAGCACTCTGATCCCGAAGCATCACCTCTTCAATGTACGCCAGTAATGACTCCGCAAACTGGTTCCACTGAGAGGTTGCCACAACTAACTCGAACCCATCGGATGCTCGCAAATTGACTGTTTTCGTAAAATAGTTGATACTGACATAGTAGGAAGATAGCCAATCCATACCAAGAATAACATCAAACTCTGACATGCTCAACACTATCTGATCGACAACAAACTTAGACTCATCTAAACTAATAACACACCTCCTACAAATGCTCTCCAAGAGCGACATCTCACCTAGCGGGGTGGAAATTGACAAAGAAATATCTAGAGGCTGAGCTACAAGCTGAAGTCTAATCATAAAAGTATAAGATATGAAAGAGTATGAAGCTCCCGAATCAAAAAGAATATGGGCTGGAAAGGAGTTCATGAAGAACGTACCCTCCACTACGGCCCCGCTCGCACCATGATCACGAGGGACCACTACATAGACCCTACCGGTGGCTGGAGCCTGCTCTGCTGCTGGAGGTGGAGCATATAGAACTACCTGTCCCTGAGGAACCTCCTGAACTACACGAACCTGCCCCTCAATCTATGAAACCACTAGCGGTGCCTCTAGTCTCATCTGCTGGCCCTGACCTCGGCCCTGAAATAGATTCTGTTGCTGATTCTACCCTTTCCTTTGCTGGGCTCCTGTTGGTGCACTGCGGCATTCTGACGCTTTGTGCCTAATCTTACGACAATTATAACATGTGCCCTGAAATTTGCGCTGCTGAAGAGCTCTCTGATCGTGCTAAGGTCCTCTCCTTTGAGGGCCTTGTTGCTGCTGCTACTAAGGTCCAGAAAATAGCCTCTTGTTTTTACCTTTATCTTTAGTATTTCCTTCTTTGTCCTTCTGAAACATAGCTGACTCATTTTCATGTGAAGTGGCAGCATTAGCTACCTCTCGAACTGAGTATAACCTCCTAGAAACAAGGTATCAACGAAGGCTAGGGTGAACTCCTGCTAGAAACATCTATGCCTGACGTTCTCCAGTCTGCCACATGCCCGTAAAGTGAAGAAGGCTCATAAATCTGCTCTTGAAATCCGCTACTGATATGTCTCCCTGAGTCAACTTGGATAACTCAAGCTCTTTCCCGGCCCATGCCGCGGAAGAGATATACTGCTCATCGAAGAAGTAGATGAAATCCTCCCAGGTGAGGGTCGTGTTGGCCTCTTTGTTTTGATGATGTTTAACAAACAATTTACTACTAATGTTGTTTGTCTAGTGTTTGTGGTTTTCTATTTATTGTAGACAAACAACATGTTGGAGGATGGATGGAATCGAGCATTCACGATCATATCAAATGGAGGTTGGCGGAATTGTGGAGTGAAGCCTATGCAATTCAAATTAAAGATCCAAGTTCTAGCTTCATCCTCAAGTGTACCAAGTCAAGCTTATTGAAGACCAAGATTGCTTGGGTAACATTTAGTTTAGGTGTTATACTATGTGTGTTAGTACTTTAAGCTCAATCATATACACACATACACGTTTTGGTTTTGTATATATATAGTTATATATATACATATATATTTTGGTTTGATAGTTTTCAAGTTTTACTATGAAATAATTGAATACAATTAAAAATACATTTCTTATTTCATACTTATATGCATATATATGATTTTATCAATATCAATTTTATTTAGTTCAATGAAATCATGTTTTAGTGCATTATATGTGTATTTTGATAAAATACTATATTCATTTTTATAGACTTCATAACAATAGTTTACATCTTTCTTCAAGTCTATAAAATCATTTTGTATTGTTTCAAAACATGGTTAAGCTAAAATGTCAAAACTCATATGTTCACATTTTTATGTTTTAGACTATTTTTTAAAATGATGATATTTTTTATTTGGGAGGTCCTTTTTGAAAACCAGTTTTTGTAGCATGTTTATTATCATGTCTACAATCATTTTTCAAAGTTTTATATTTTTTTGAATTTATTTGATATTTTTAAACAGGGTTTCAAAATCATCAAACTGCTTCTAAACCTGTTATTTCTTATCTCTGTTTGCGGTCGACCGCCACGGTCGACCGCGCCTGTGCCTTTTCCTGAGTGGGTAGCAGAAACTTTTGTGGTCGACCGTCACGGTCGATCGTCAGCTTAAAAATTCCCACAGTCGACCGCCACGGTCGACCGTCTGTTGTTCTGAGCTGTAGTTTTGTTGTTTTGTTGCTCGCGGTCGACCGCCGAACTGTCAATCAGGTTCCAACGGCTCTTTTCCTGAGCTGTTTTCCTTGGGCTTTTTGGTCTTTTGTTTGGGGTTTTGGCTGAGGTTTTGGGAGGCTATAAATACCCCATTGATCTCAGTTCTCATGACAACTAAGAGAATGTTTTAAAGAAGTTTTAAAAGAGTTTAAGTTTGGTTTAAGTTTGTTTAAGAAGCTTTTAAGCATTTGAAAGTTTGAGTTTGTGAAATCAATTTCATAAGAGCTTGAGGAAATCATCTATTGGTGTTTGGGTATCCAACTATTCTCTCTCTACCTCTTGATCTATTGAGAAGTTTTCTAAACTATATTTCTAGCTTTACATCTATTTGTTTGATTATCGTTTTATTAAAGCTAGTTTTATATTGAGTTTAGTTGATTTGATTTCACTCATTGTTTACACACACCCGATTGAGCTTATTGTATTTGAATACATTGTATATTTGGGTTGGTGAGAGTTGTAACTATTGAGTGTGAGCTTTCATTGTGTTCTCATCCATATTAGAGAACAATTATTTATTGTAATTGTGCTTATTGTAAGGATTACTTTGTAATACACTTGTACACCGAGAGAAGTGTGTGGCGAGAGTCGGGGATCGTCCTAAGAGGAGTGGCGTCAGTTGACGAACCTAGGGAAAGGTTGTATCTGAGCACTTGAGGGAGACACGTCTAGTTCCAACACTTGAGAGGGTGTAGAGTGGAATTGCAAGAGTGTGTGAGTTGTAGAGTTTTCGGTAAACTAGAAAACCGTATTGTGAGGTGTAAACGCTATTCGGGTAAATGTAGAATACCCGATTATGATAGTGGAGATCTCCTCGAGGTGAGGAGCAGAGACGTAGGTCATGGGGACCGAACTTCGTGAACATATCATTTGTTTGAGATGGCATTGTCACACTTTTTTTCATGTTCATATCTTATATAGCCATTGTGTATTGCTCTTTGTTTATTTAACCCACTATCTAGTTTATGTTTATTTCACCCTTACATTAGTTTATATATCCTTGCATATATTTCATCATATACCTCTTTGCTAGGATATATCTCTTTGTTCATATTACATATTCTTACTCATATCATATTGTATATCTGTCTTA
This sequence comes from Asparagus kiusianus, assembly GCA_022839385.1. Lineage (NCBI taxonomy): Eukaryota > Viridiplantae > Streptophyta > Magnoliopsida > Asparagales > Asparagaceae > Asparagus > Asparagus kiusianus. The sequence goes on from BQKN01029399.1 coordinate 6,840, forward strand.
CAAGAATAATATTTGAATTAGTTTTAATTAGCATAAAATTGGATTAGATTAATATAAGACCTTAATCACCCCCCTCCAGGGTCCAACAATTGGTATCAGAGCTTGGTGCTCTTTGATTTAAGGTCTAATCGCCTTAAGTTAAAGATCCAAGTTATCTTTTTGTGCTAATCTTGTTTTGATTGTATTTGTATCATGCTTGCATATTTTTTTAAATTATGGATATGAATGATGCATCTTGTTTAGGCTATGATTTTAGTATTGCTCCTAAATTCAATGATTTCCCCTATGACCAATGGTGCTCTAAATTTAATATATTTGTTAGATCTAGACAATTCGATTTATGGGAAGTTATTGAAGATGCTTATATTGTACCCACTTCGGAAAAATCCAAGTGGAAAAAAAATGATAAAAGAATGTTCAATATGAACAACCTTTTGTTAGAAAATTTGCTTAGTGCTTTTGATGCGGCATAAACATGTACCAAAAAGGTTGCAAGTGCACAACCGTGTCAAGTTATAGTATAAAGATATCGATCCCACGAGGAAGGTGTTTTGTAGGAGAAAATATAAAATTGGTTCTTATTTTGTGTGTGTGACAAATAAGAGTGATGAGTAAATGTGATTGTGGAGAGATAATGAGAGTGAAAGTGATAGTGTGTGAAACGGCGCAGAATTTAAGTGAGAGTGGATGTGACAAAGAATGAGTGTGATCAATAAGGCAAGAAGGAAAAAATGAATAAAATCAAGAAACAAATGAAAAATCAAGAATGAAGAACAAAATTCAAAAATAAAAGAAAATGCAAGAAATTAAAGATGGTGGATTCAATTATAGATATGGATAATCTAAAATTGAACCCACTTCTTAGAAAATGGTGATTCCCTAGAGGGTTCTAGCCTAAAGGCGAATCAAACAAAATAAAAATAAACAAAAAGAAAAACTAAACCCAAGAGGGTTCTAGCCTCAAGGTGAATAGTGTAAGAAATTAAAATCTAACTACAAAATAAATTGCAAAATCTAAACTATAAAATAAAATTGCAAGAATTAAATGCAAGAAAATAAATCTACTCTATAAGCATAAAATAAATCTAAGGCAAGAGGGTTCTAGCCTCTTGGCTATTTAACAAGAAAATAAAATCTAACTACAAGCATAGAAATAAATCTAAACTAATAAGCAATAAAAGAGAAAAAGAAAAGAAATGCAAACCTTCAAATAATTCTCCATCTTCATCTTCATCTTCATCATCCAACAAAGAGGAGAAGAGAAAAATTTAAAGTGGTGAAAAAAATTATTATTATTAATTGCAACAAAAAGTTACAATTTTGGAAGGCCTTCTCAATTAAGAGTAGCCCTCCTCTCCAAAAAGGAGTTACAAAAATTTTTCACACCTCTAACCCCTCACTCTCTACCCCTATTTATAGTAAACATCAGTAAATGAGAGCCATTGGATTGAAATCTTATCCAAAAACAACAAAAATCAGCCCTTAATTCGTAACAGAATTGTCAGTATCGATGCCAGCATCGATACAGGTATCGATGCCGGCATCGATGCCTGCATCGATGCAGGTATCGATGCCCTATCAAAATTCTGCCTTCACGGATGGCTTCGTCTCGTCGAGATAGGCGATTTTCATATATTATATGTTAAATTCCGCCTTCCGGATTGAGAGATATCGTCGTTTCTTTACGGCCAACCATCTTGAATATATTTTTTTTTCATATTTGATTTTTTTATTTTCTCCGGCTTCTACAGGCTACTCGGCTTGATTCTGGGCTTGGGCTTTTTGGCTCTTGCCTGTGTTCTTCATTTAATTCATGGGTTTTTGTTGAGAGATTGGAGTTTGAGCTTTATTCTTCATTAACCTGCAATTAAAAGATAAAAACAATTATTAGTGGTATATTTATTCATATAAAATAGATAATGAGGGTATAAAATTGTAATAAAATGTGATTATCAGCTTTTCACTCATCTTTTTCTAACAAATTTATTCATTTTGATAGTGCTTACAATTTATGGAAATTTATAGAAGCACATCAAGGCAACTTGGAGGAAATCCAACGTAGTTTGGAGGATCGTTCTTCAAGTGAGCGTGGAGCATCATCATGCACACGGCCACTAGGCGATAGCCCTAGTGTGGTAAGCGATTCGAAATCCGATAGTGATATATCCATCAATGAACTCGCTTGTGCATATGATAGATTAATGCATGCCTACACTAAGTTGCATAATAATTTTATAGATTTGAAAAACAAGCATGTTAATTTGAAATCCGATCATAAGAAGCTAGCTTCCAAATTTGATATCATTACAAAAGAAAATATTATGCTTAAAGAAAACAATGACTTATTTAATTTGGAAAACGAAAATTTGATCTCATCAATTGCTAGCCTATCTCATGCTAAGATTGATGCCATGTTAGAAGTAGAGAGCATAAAAAATGATACAACTTTTTTTATAAATGAATATTTATGTTCTACTTCTAATGTTAATGCACATATGTCTAATGATGAGTTGAATATTGTTAAAAATCGCATTTCATCTTTAGATTCAACTCTTAATTCATGCATTGCATTATTAACCATAAGAAACTTATGGACTTGTGTGCAAAGTCCCATGTTGACACTTCTAAATCGAACACACACTATGCATACTTGTATAGCAAAGTTTATAAATGCTATATTTGCGATCGTAAAGGCCACCTTGCTAAATTTTGCTATGATGCACACAAACCTAAGATTGCTAATACTCAATGTGCATCTCATAAGGCTTCTTTTTCATCACATGTACACACACATGCACCCATTGTTCATCATAATCATGCTAATGTGTATCATTGTGATTTTTGTGGTAGAGTCAGTCACTTAGCTAAGTTTTATTTTAATTTGCGAAAAGTTTCTAAATCGTAAAATATTTCAAGTAGACCAACATTGTTTCAAAATATTTCACATTTACAAAATAATCTTAAAAGACCATCTATGTTTGCAAATGTTACTCGTGCACGAGCTAAAGGTCCACAAAATCAAATGAATCTCTTTCATTGCCTTTACAAAACTAGAATAATAACTCAAATGTTCATAAACACGTCTATTGTGGAGTTCTAACATAAACTACTAATAAAATACTATAAAGGACTGCTAGAGCAACTCCATGAAGTTATGACTCTCCGTGCACCTAGCTCGTTACCTGAAAGGGGGGAAACAACGAGCGTTAAGCACTATAGCGAGTAACATCTCAACCAACCCCATAGGGAAGGGCTAGAAGGATAAGAAAATAGCTGTAAATATATAATAGATAATCAATCATCGACTGTAAAATGAAGTGGGAGTTTGATATTTAGAAAATTAATAACATGAGCATAGGTACGTCCCCCGTAGCTCAAATTATAAATATCTAAATACCAAATCCGAGCTATAGCGTGGAGCATTAACTGCATCTCCAACCATACTATCAAAATATCCTGACTAACGCCAGATACTTGTCCAACACATGGACTTCATCTACTATATGTTAAATAAAATAACTCAGATAAATGTCCAACACATGGATTGTAAAAGGTAAAAGCCTAACACATGGACTATATATGACGAAGGTCCAACACATGGACTGAAATAGATAAATATCCAACACATGGACTATAGGATTAAGGTTCAACACATGGGCCGCAATAAATAAGTGTCCAACGCATGTACTGCATACAATTATGTAAGACCCCGTTGATTTTGACAACTTACAAGTGTGAATATGAGTGAACAAAGATATTTAATATATATTATAAATATCTTTGTTGCATGGTCATGCATGGAAAATGATATTTGAGCTTATGAGCATGTGTATATGCCTCAGGTATGAGGATGAGTTGCAAGTTTGCAAATCGTGTGCAAAAGAAATCGAAGTATGCAGATTTTTGTTCATGAGTCGACTCATAACATGTCATGAGTCGACTGATCAGGTTGAGTCGACTTGCACCTGTCATAAGTCGACTCATGAAATCGAGTCCTGTTTCAATTTTCTTCTGCTGAGTCGACTCATAAAAATTATGAGTCGACCCATGACCATGAGTCGACCCATCATAAGTCATGAGTCGACTCATCGGGTTTTTCTAGCCTTTTTCAGTTCGGGTTTGTGGGTTTCGGGTCGGGTTTCTTTGGCTCTTATATATTGTTTTACACCCGAAATCACCCATTTTCTGAAGAGAACTCCTCAGAAACCCTAGCCTCTCCCCTCTCTCTCTAACCCTAGGTGTTCTTGGTGATTTTTGGGGGCGTTTCAAGGGGGATTTCAGCGTTTCTTTTGGATTTCAACAAAGAGGATAGTCTTCCACCACATCTAAGGCGAGTGACATCTCGCCAAACTCCTCTCCCTTGTTTTTTATGTTTTCATAAATGTTTTTCACGAATTTTGTTGAGCCTAAGATGTATTTTCGAATATAAAATAATGTTCTTACTAGTGAAAAGTTCAAGATCACACGTTTCAGATTTTTAAAACTTCCACCAATAAGTTTTGATGAAAACCCAGATCTGGAATTTTGTTTAAAGAATAAAAACATGAGTTTTTATATTAATTTGATGTTGTCCTTCATGTTTAGGGATTTAAATGTTAGTGTTAACACGCAAGTATTTGTTTCATGTGCAATATATGTTTTCTCACTGTGTAATAGTCTAAAAATGAAGGCTAGATGTATGTATACTTGAAAAGAATGAGATGTGGGACGAGTAGAACAAGTTCAGTTCATAAAAAATACAGATTTCAGCTCGTGAGTCGACTCACGACTCATCATGAGTCGACTCATCACGTCGAGTCGACTCATGACTAATCATGAGTCGACTCACAAAGTCGTTCCTGTTGTCTTTTATCTTCTGCTGAGTCGACTCGTCAGTATACGAGTCGACCCATGAGGCATGAGTCGACTCATAAGAGTGCATGAGTCGACTCATCCGAGATTTTCCTGTTTTCTTTGTGTTTCTGTTTAAATCACATGCTGTATACACACATATAGATTGAACTCATATGTTATACATGTAAGATGACTTTTCCTGATACAAAGTTTAGAATTGTACAGCAAGGCGTATAAGAGTTGAATGGACACTCTAATACTAGTGGTAACTTCATAGTTCACGTAAAGTCCTCGTGTTGGACTATAAGCGACTAAAGTCCTCGTGTTGGACTATAAGCGACTAAAGTCCTCGTGTTGGACTATAAGCGATTAAAGTCCTCGTGTTGGACTATAAGCGACAAAAGTCCTCGTGTTGGACTATAAGCAACTAAAGACCCCGTGTTGGGCAATTTTTGCTAAACCTTGAGCATAATATACATTTGGGTATTGAGTATGACATTTTAATGTAGTTAGACATGATAGTGTCATGAGCTGTGCATAACACTTATTTCGACTACGAGATTTTGACTTAGACATGTTTATTATTAGAAATGGGATTGTTATCTTTTCTTTATTGTTCATGTATTAGACTCCGGGTTTGGAACTTAGGGATTTTCAATTTGAGATACAAGGTATATACATGAGGGTTTCCTTGTTTGGATTATTTCGCTCGACGTACCTAGGCTCGTGTTGAGATTTCCTAAGTTCTTAAACTCATTTCTATTAGGACAATTGTT
>BQKN01029415.1:0-13462 GCA_022839385.1 Asparagus kiusianus
AAGAGAGTTGTAATCTTTATTTCTTTGTTATTTGATTCATTGTAACGTCTGAAGTTCTAATGAAATCAATGATGAAGGCAACTTTTCCTGAAAACAAGCTGGCGACCACAGTGGGAGCCGCCGATCTCGCTGCCGAGATCGTCGTGACGCAACCGGCCTTCAAGATCTGGGTGAATGAAGAGATCGAATAGGAGTTCGATCAGCAGAAGTTTGAAGAGTACCTCTCTTCCTCCTCCTCCAGATCCGCCTCTCCGAATAGGCGTGGGAAGACTCCATCTCCCAAAAGGGCTCGCGGGATCTCCAGCTCAAAAACCCAAGACCCCGTCGCTGTTGCTACGCCCGCACCACGCAACGTCCCCGCATCGTTCAGCGTGGTCGAGGCTATAGATCCGGTTCTCCCGACCGCCACGAAGGTGATGGATGATGCTACTCCAACTCTGTCAAAGAGGGCCCGCCAAAGACGGCGTCAACACCTCGCCCTACAACAAGCCAAAGCCGCTGAATCGATGGACGGGATCCGCTACAATGAGGATCTAAAGTCCAGGTACCGCCGAGAACAACAACGGCAAACAACCAACACCTCCTCCAAAACTAAAGCGAACGAATGGGTTCGTGTCAAGAGGAATCGCTCCACCCTCGAGGAGCGAATCAAGAAGCGTCGGGCGTTGCTCGCACATGCCCGACTCCTCCTAAAGAAAGCGGAGGAGATACAGAAAGGAGAGGCGGTCAAAAAGCCGCCTACAAACAAGTTGGTGTGGGTACCCAAGTCGAAACCAGCACCTTCAACAAAGATGGGTGGAGTTATCGCCCAAAATCTTCCAAAACCAGATGATGTTCCTCCTGTTCTGGCACCTTCAACGGAGCCAGGTAAGAACGGGGACCCTTCAAGATCCAGGGTTCCTTTGATAGGTCGCCTCGGTCCTTTACCGGAGAATCGAGGTAGAGTACCTATCAAGGAAAGACTGGGACCATTGAAAGGTCCCCAAGTTATAAATCAGACCGGGGGTCGAATTAATCCCCCTAAGAAAGATGTCAAAGGGAAAACCCCTATCACCGACCGCATTGGGTTGCGAGTCGAAGTACAAGAGCCCGTTCAGTTTCTACGCTCACAAAAGCGTAAACTTGAACGGGCCACTTTTGAAAAAGCTAGAAAAGCATCGCATTCCCAAAGGGAAGCACACTCATCTGATGATGATGGTGTTATACCGGGGAACACATACCAACACTCTATAGGTTGCTCCAGTTATCAAACTGATGAGTTGTACTATAGAGCTGGGGGTATGGAAAAATCTCGAAAGAAATATGTGCAGGATATGGAGTCTCGCTGCCCGTGCGCCAACATAATCAAGGCGGTGCTATCAGAATGCTGCTGTGCCAAAATCCCAAGGAGAGTCTCGGTGTTCGAGAGAATTTCCGGACCAAGGCATTTCCGCAAGAAGAAGTTCGTCCACCAAGAAGACGAATATCTAAGAGTGTCGGCTAACATGGCCGGCAGGGGGAAATCAACCAGATATTTCAACCTGGATCAGCTTGCCGAGGTATCCCGATGCATGACGCGGTTACCACCGGGAACCAATGGCCGGAAGAATTACCAAAGAGTACAAAAGGGACTTTCTCTAGAAGAAGAGGAGTCGGATGCTGATTCAGATTCTTGCTCGGCCATAGCGTCTGATGACACGGCTTCGAGTGTGGGGCAACCTTATGAATCGCTTATGATTAGTGCCGAACAAGTGACTAAAATACTTGAAGAGGCCCTGGCTAAGAAGAAGGAGAGCTTCAAGTTCGAGATGGAGATGGCCATGCAACGAATGAGAGAGATGCACGACCAACAAATTGCGGCGATGACAGTTCACCAAGGAGAGCCCAATCGACACAATAATCAGAATCAAGAAGAGAATGACCGGGAAGGTGATAATGTCGATATCCCTCCTGTCAACAACGACAATGGGGGTGGTCCCGCGGATGATAACGCGAAAGAGGACCACGTCACCTCTTCCCAAAGCCACTCGAAAGCAGATATGAGTGAGGACAAGAAGATGAAGGACTTAGAGAGCAAAATCAACGCGTTGATGAACGCTCAAGAAGTAAAGAGGTCCGGTATACCCTGTCCCTACCCAAGGGCGTGGGAATCAATCCCATATCCGGCAAAGTTTAATTTAATTAACTTTACGCCGTTTGATGGGAAGGGTTCCCCTACCCAACACTTGATATATTTCAAGTCTCATCTAGGAATCATTTCTGGAAATGAGCCTCTCATGGTGCGGTCATTCGTCGGCACTCTTCGCGGAGCAGCCTTCGATTGGTATCGCCGTCTCAAGCCTGGAAGTATCAGCAGCTGGGATGACATGGAGGATATGTTCTTAACAAATTTCTTTGATGATGACACCGAAATTTCGATCGGCACGCTATTCGACGAAAAGCAGAAGAATGGTGAAACGGTCGAAAATTTCGTGAAAAGATTCCGAAATAAAGCAATGAATTACAGGGACCCAGTCAGCGAGGATTTTATCCTCAAAACTTGCCACAACAATCTGACGTTGGACGTCCTCGAAGCCATGGGAATGGCGCCACCAAAGACCTGGAAGGACCTGAAGGTGCGGGGAGAAAGAGCCGAGCGATTCCTCAAAAGGAAGAAGGCCGAAAGAGGGCAAATCACAGGTAACGCTCCACAGCAAAACTTTGTCCCTAAGGGCAAAGGAAAGGCGCATGCGAATGCGGTGAACGCAAACCAAATATTTGAGGTGTAAGCACAACCGCAACAGTAGCAACAGAAGGCGCCTCAACAATCAAGGTGGCAACAACAGCCCCAGAAGCAGAAGGCCGCGGAGCCGAAGTTCCCCAAGGTCTATTCATTCAAGGAGGATGAAGTTCCCGGTATTTTCAAATACCTCGTCAAGAACAACAAGATCAAGTTGCCTCCGATTCAGGATCAAGAAGACGCCAAGAGAGTCAATGATCCAAAGTGCGCATTCCACCGAGCGGTGCACCATCCTACCAAGGTATGCTACGCTCTTAAAGATAAGATTCAAGCCCTAATCGATGTTGGGGTTATCACTATGAAGCAACCCAAGGAGAAGAATGTGGGTGCGAATACAGTATCCATCAGCTTCGGGTCAGTTCCTTCGAGCTGGTTTCAACATGAGCCAGTAATCAACGTAGCAGTGAAGACGGTGAATGATGATCCTCACAAACAGCGCCAGAAAGGGCTCGTACCACACACGGCCCCGAACGGCGAGATTCTGTGGGTTCACCCGGACTTGATCACAGATGAACAATGGACTGCGACTTCTTCCAAGAAAAGGTCGAAACGAAAAGGTAAATCTTGTCATGGAGCTTCTGCTATTCCAGGGGAAGAAGACGATAGAATTCTAGCTTTCCCGCTTTCTGAAGACGAACAGGAGGCCTTTGCAACCCGGAGTGGGAACGAATATCATTACAAGTACCCGGATGCTTCCGAACTATTGGGCACTAAAACCCCACCTTCCAAGACGTTGGTAGAACTGGGGATTGCAGCAACTCCCCCAACGCCGGTAGCTACAGAGAAAGTCCCGCAAAAGGAGAAAGGGAAAGAGCCTGTACGACAAGAAGCTCAAAACCCGAGGCAGTCTCGATTCAATCATCCGATTGGGAGAGACAAACCGGGAAATGCAAGCTCTCCACCCCATTTTGATATCATGGCGCAGTTGGCTAACATTCCGGCTCGGATAACTCTATACGAGTTGCTGCGTCTGTCAAAAGATACAAGGAAAGCATTACAGGAGGCCTTGAGCGATTCTGAAGCCTTCCTGACTCGGATCAAACCATCTCCTGAGGAACCGGAGTCGTCGGCTCAGCACTGCAACCTCGTAGCTCATCATTTCCCCTACATCTCATTCACTAAAGAAGACATGCAGACGAAGAACTCAAAGCATGATAGGCCCTTGTATTTCACCGGGCACATTGGCTCCAGCATGGTCAACCGGATCCAAGTCGATCCGGGTTCCGCTGTTAGCATCATGCCATTCCGATTGATGCATCATCTCGGGATCTCGACTAGCAAATTAGCCTCCACTGGCACGACGATTTATGGATTCAACACCAGTGGGTCCAGACCCCTGGGGAAGATCCGAATCAAGTGCCAGATCGGGGATTTGAAGTCGGAAGTTACTTGCTATGTGATTGACGCGGAAACATCCTATAACTTACTATTGGGTCGACCTTGGATCCACGGTAACCTTATAGTCCCGTCAACTCTGCATCAATGCCTCAAATATGTAGGCACAAATAATGAAGTTAAGACGGTGGTCGCGGATAAGCAACCGTTTAAGGGATTGGAGAATTACTTCACCGATTCCCTTTTATACAGTGCTGAATCCGATACTGAACCATCGGCCTAGGGGACGGACAGCGGTAATGAAGCTGATACCGAAGCCGGGCTTGATTACGATGGTGGTTTTGTTCTTAATGACATTATACCCATTGTAATTAATCTTGACGATGATAAATCATCGGAGAATAGTTGTAATTGGCAACTCGCCGAAGAACTATCAATAAACGATGATTTAGAGTACTCGATGTGTCTCGATAATGTCACTAAGGAACTCTATGATAACCCTGATTTGTATATTCCTCTTCAGTCATTTTGCATAAAGCAGGTACACGACCCATGCGGAACAACGCTTGTCATCCCCGCAGGGATTGGGGGTGGAAAGGAGGTCGTCTACGGCAAAGGAAGAAAATCTCCGATACCCGACCACTTCTTGGAAGAGGAAGACGACGACGATAAACCTGCTCCACATCTATTCAGATATGATGCGAAAGCACGCAATATGATGGAAAAGCAGGGATATGACTTCAAGCTTGGAGAGGGTCTTTACTTTGGTCGAGGTCCGTGAGTTCCACCTCGGATGGCCTATGTACCAAAGGGAAAACCCGACGATTATTATCGCCACAAAAGAGGCTTAGGCTACGTCTCCTCATCCGACGACGAGTGTTGCTGGCAAATCATCGATCAGATTGCTAACAAGGCTAGAAAAGGATACTCTTCCGACTCTTCAGCTTGGGATTCCGACGCTAGTCTTGGCGAAATGTTTAAAAAGCTAATGTCGAACATGACCACGGTTGATCCAGCGACGATAGAAGAAGACGATCAGATGCCGACATGGGAAGATCCGTGGGTTCATCACTTAAGCATGCAGTACGGTGATAGATTCGAACAAAGAGAGCCTCCTACCGAAGACCAAGTAGTCCAAGTGAATATGGGAAGCGAGGAAAATCCGAAGCCGATATTCATTAGCGACAGTCTCCTACCCGGGGAGAAAGAAGAGTTGATCTCTCTTATCAGGGAATACATCGATGTGTTCGCCTAGAATTATGAAGACATGCTAGGGCTCGATCCAAACGTAGCAGTGCATCGTCTCAACATTAAGCCGGATGTCAAACCTATCAAACAACAACAAAGACGGTTTCGTCCGCAAATGATGGAGGCGATCGAAGCCGAAGTTAAAAAGCTTGTCGACTCGGGCTTCATTAGAGAAGAGCAACATCCAGAGTGGCTTGCCAATATTGTCCCGGTCCTTAAGAAGAACGGGAAGATCAGGATATGCATCGACTTCAGGGACCTCAATGCTGCTTGCCCAAAAGATGATTTTCCTCTTTCCATCACGGATGTTATCATCGACAAAACATGCGGGTTCGAGAGGATGTCCTTTATGGATGGTTTCTCTGGTTATAACCAGATAAAGATGCATCCAGATGATGAAAAGCATACTGCATTTAGAACGCCTCTCGGCGTCTTCTACTACACAGTCATGCCATTCGGCTTGAAGAATGCAGGTGCTACATATCAGCGAGCCATGTCAAAGATCTTCCAGGAGCATCTCCGAAAGACTGTCGAGTGCTACGTGGATGATTTGGTCGTGAAAAGTCGTGATAAGAAAGATCACATTAAGGACTTGAAAACCATGTTCGACTTGATGCGGGCCCATCAGTTGAAGATGAACCCTACCAAGTCTTTCCTCGGAATGTCCAGTGGTAAATTCCTGGGATTCGTCGTCACCACCAAAGGTATTCACATTGACCCGGATAAAGTAAAGGCGATTAATGAATTACAACCGCCGAGAAACCTCAAAGAGCTCAGAGGACTGTAAGGGCGATTGGCTTATATCCGTCGGTTTATCTCAAACCTTTCGGGAAAATGCCAACCGTTCTCCAGGCTCACAAAGAAGGGTGTGTCATTCGTATGGGACGATGCTTGTCAAAAAGCATTTGAGAGTATTAAAGAATATCTCTCAAAACCTCCCGTGCTCGTTGCACCAAAATCAGGCAAACCGTTCTTGATTTATGTTAAGGCGACGAGCCACTCATTAAGTGCATTGCTTGCACAAGATGATGATAACGGTCACGAGCAGGCGGTGTATTATTTAAGCCGAACCATGGTAGGCGCGGAATCTCGATATCCCATGATTAAGAGAGAATGCCTCGCTCTAGTATTCTCCATCCAGAAGATGCGGCATTACTTGGTTGGACAGACCATCTATGTCATCACCAAAGTTAACCCAGTCCGAGTGTTCATGACTCAACCAGCTTTCATGAATTGGCGGTTAGCAAAATGGGCTTTACTCTTGTCCCAATACGATCTGCACTTCAAACAGCAGAAGTCAGTAAAAGGGCAGGCCATCTGTGATCTCCTGGCATCTAATCCAACTACGGATACCACCGAGATATATGACGACGTACCTGATGCAACCCACGAAGTCAACACAACTTCGCACCAACAAGTGTGGCGTTTGTACTTCGATGGCGCTTCCCGAGCGGCTCTTGTTACAAGTACTCCTGGATGTTCTAAGGTCTCCTCCGGAGTCGGAGTTGTTTTGGTTTCCCCAGGAAAACATGTGATGCCTCGAGCCTACTCGTTAACCAAGCCATGCTCGAATAATGTAGCAGAGTATAACGCACTGATTATAGGGCTCAATTTCGCCAAGGAGCTGGGGGTTGAGTATCTCGAAGCTTTCGGTGATTCTCAACTGATAGTTAAACAAGTCCAAGGGGAGTACGAAGTCCGAAGTCAGGATTTAATCACATATCACAAGATGGCGGTGGAACTAGCGGAATCGTTTGAAGGATTCTTCATCGAGCACGTTCTGCGGTTACAGAACACCTACGCAGATGCGTTAGCGGCTTTAGCTGTATCTCTGGCACAGCCTCCCGGAACAGAGTAGTTTGTTACGGTAAGAACTCACCAACTCTTAGTGTCGCTTTACGATGAAGATGGTAGGGAAGAAGAGGTCCAGGAGGTGCATACAACTCAGGCTGAGTTCGAACCCCGAGATTGGCGTTTCCCCATCATCGACTACGTCTTGCATGGAATCTTGCCAGAAGATGTGAGGGAGAGAGAGTCAATCAGACGAAGAGCTCCAAGATTCTACTATAATACGGAGAATCGAACGCTATATCGCAGGGGGTACGATGGGCTGCTAGCACGTTGCTTATTGACCAAAGAAGCTGAAGAAGTGCTTAGAGAGGCGCATGAAGGAGAGTGTGGCGCACACCAACCTGGTCCCAAGCTTTACGACCGCATCAGAAGAATGGGATATTTTTGGCCTTTCATGATGAGCGATGCAATCATATACGCCCGAAAGTGTCACGCATGTCAAGTACACGCGAATTATATGCACCAACCTCCGGAGCATCTGCATCCTTCGGTTACGTCATGGCCGTTCGAGACTTGGGGAATGGATATTGTCGGTCCTATAAATCCCCCATCAGTCAAAGGTGACCGGTTCATCCTGGCAATTACTGATTACTTCTCCAAATGGGCTGAAGCAGTTCCACTCAGAGAAGTTAAAACGAGTAACGTCATTGCATTCATCAAGCACCATATCATCTACAGGCATGGTATTCCGAGACGAATCATACATGACAACGGTCCTCAATTTGTCAGCAACGCCTTCATAAGGTTCTGCGAAAAGTTTAAAATTCAGGACATCTCGTCAACGGCTTATAATCCCACAGCAAATGGATTAGCTGAAGCCTTCAATAAGACTATCATAAAGCTCTTGTCAAAACTTGTGAAGAATAACAAAAGGGATTGGGATGACAAGCTCGGCGCGGCTCTATGGGCCTATCGTACCACGGTGCGTACACCAACCGGCGCAACCCCATATTCATTGGTGTACGGATGTGAAGCCGTTCTCCCTTTGGAAATCCAAATTCCATCTCTTCGGATCGCTCTTGCAACCCAGATGATGACCGAAGAACAACATCAGAAGCGCCTCGAAGAACTCGAGATGCTCGATGAAAAGCGTCTGGAAGCTCAACAGCATATTGAGTTTTACCAAGCCAGGATTTCTCGAGCCTTCGACAAAAAGGTTCGACAAAGGAGTTTTAAGGAAGGGGATTTGGTCTTAACTGAAAAACATCCTATGATCCTTAACTCCAAGAAGAAAGGCAAGTTTGAACCCAAATGGGAAGGACCGTTCGTAGTAGAAACAGTTTACTCGAACGGCGCATATCGCCTAGTCACCAAAGATGGTGATCGGCTTATGATGCCAATAAATGGCAAATTCCTGAAAAGATACTATCCTTAATATCTTTAGGAAATTTTGATGTACCGGGAAGTTCCCAGAAGAATACCGCATTGGGATATTCTTAGGGATAACCCGGTCGCTGTAAGAGAGATGAACAAGAAATCCACATTCGAATTCTGAATGTTCTTGTTTGTCAGACTCTAAGTCTCATGAGATGAGATCTAATCATCTGATGGATTAATCTTCCCTCACAACATTCAGTGGTGTTTGACGACTCATAGTTTCCACCACACAATTCCTACTTGGTCAAACCTTCCTACAGTTAGGACCAAAACCAAAATCTCCTCTCGATTCCTCCAATGAACGAGAGGACCACAAATCGAACGATCAAACATTCTTACAGTTATGATCGTTCTAAACTTCCCACTTGGTCAAACCTTCCTACAGTTAGGACCACAACCAAAATCTCCTCTCGATTCCTCCAATGAACGAGAGGTCCACTTTCAATCCGGACAACCAAACCTATAAAAGTTAGGGTTGTTCCCCACTCTCACTTAGTCAAGCTTACCCTGGCCAAGACTGAGACTGAGTCATTCCTTTTTCGATAAACGAAAAGTTGCCTTCGCTCCTTTTTCCACCAAACCTATAAAAGTTAGGGTAGAAATTGACCTTTTTTGGATTCAAATGACCAATCCTATAAAAGTTAGGGTCGTTTGAACCTTTTCGATTCTCGGAGTGGAGATCCCACTCCTAGTTTCATCCTTCGGATCCTGGGGGTGGAGATCCCACCCCGAGTTTCCTTTCCTGCTGAAGATAGAATATAAAATTCTTCCTCTTCAGATTCAAATGACCAATCCTATAAAAGTTAGGGTCGTTTGAACTTTTCGATTCTCGGAGTGGAGATCCCACCCCTAGTTTCGTCCTTTCGGATTCTGGGGGTGGGGATCCCACCTCGAGTTTCCTTTCCAGCTGGAGATAGAATATAAAATTCTTCCTCTTCAGCACTAGGAGATAGAATATAAAATTCTTCCTCTCTCAGTTTGTCTTTGAAAAGACGCAACCCCAAACTTCCAGGCCGTGCACTTGGTGCACGGGGCGGTGCGGGGTACTCTTCGGCATCACAACACAAAGTCTCAGAGGGTTCACTCTCTTAGCACAACGTTACATGCGGAACGGATTTAGACAATTCGCATGCTAGCCCGATTCAAATGGTAATCGGTAAAGGCACATCAAACCCGTTGAAGGCTGGGGGTTTGCCAATAATCCCAAAGTCTATACCTAACACGTATAGCCGGTTTAGTCTTTTACCGATTGAAGAAGATACCAGGGTCCAAACCTGGGGAATTTTATCCCGAAACCTAAGAAGGGATAAGTCATCGCCTAATACGCAGTGCGGGGTGCCCTTTTCCCTATAAGAAATGGTGAAGTCTATGTATTCAAAGTCATAGCATTGAGGGCTGGGGGTGTACCAAAAAATCTTGTGAAAGAAGCAAATGCGGAATCTCTAGTAATAGATCAAGCCAAAAGCATACAACAACAAGTTCGTTAGCCCGAAGGCAACTGACGGCTAAGAACATGGGACTCTAAACTAGAGAGCCTGTCCATGTAGCCCTGCTCAAGTTCTGCCTGCAGGCTAACTCGGACAGAGTCTTCAGAACTGCTTAAGACCTCCGCGGCTTCACTTTGCAGCTTCATCAATCCCTCCTGTGTCGATCCCAGCTTATCGAGCATCCATTCACGAGAACGTTCTAATCCAGCCAGGTCCTCGGCGATAAGAGTAGCGGACTCTTCGGCACGCCTTAAGGCCTCCTTCAGCCTAGCTATCTCTTCACGGGTGGAATCCAAGGAGCTGAGTAACTCGGCTCTGCTGGCATCCTTCTTCGCCAGGGTAGCCATCAGCTGCGCAACAGAATGCTCACGTGATCGAAGCTCGCTGCCGATGGAAGATCTCAGGTCATGCCACTGCGTCAGCCTATCCTCCATCTGAGAGGATACAAAAGAGGAAGCTCCACCAGCCTTCAACTCCCTCAGCTCTCGGATCTCTGACTCCAGAACAGCGAATTCGGTAGTGAAGGAATCGGCCAACTCTGGATGTCCCTCTTCCCTCATCATCATCATGTGACGAGAAAAGGAACGCCTGAACTGATCGAAACAGTACTCTCTGTGAAGAAGCTTCTCAATCATGCCGTTATAAAAGGTGGTAAAAAAGCCAAGGTCCATACGAAAAACGTCTCTGTCTGGATCGGTATCGGCCAGAAGGGCGTGGACACGCTCATACAGAGAAGATCGAGATCCTGCAAGCAGCGATATAGAAAGCTAAGGGATTATCAAGTACGATGAGGAAATTCAAAGTCAAATTCCGAGCATACCTATGCCGACGGAGGTTCCCTCGGGCTGAGGTCCGACAGACTCCGGGATAATGGCAGGGGTGGTCATAGAAGGTATATCAACCCTTGTAGGCAGATCAGTCATACCTCCCGGCTGTGGCGGGGAAACACCGCCCTCATGTAAGCTATCAGCTCCAGTAACCGTAGTGGCATCAGGCATAACGCCTGGTCCTATAGTTACACTTCTTCATTAGTCAAAATGGAAAGTGGGATGAAAAAGAAAGAAAAAAAAAGAGAAAATGAAGGGAACCGGATATATACCTGTGAATGAATCACTCCCAAAGAGTGGTCTCACAGTCCCTCTGGAAGTCTGTTCAGCCAGCATGTCGGCTAATAATCCGATGTCAGGTTTTGAGAAACTTGGTGCAGGAACGTATCCCTGTTCCTCGAAACCTACATCATGGAAGGCTCCGTCCCCAGCTGGCTTTTCTATCGCAACATCTGCAGGGCAACCCAGATGTTGGAGATATGTATAAGAAGATAAGGAAGAAAGGGAAGCTTTGAAATACCTGCAGCAGGAACAGAGGATTCTCTTTCCCCATGACGGAGGAGGGCATCATCGGATGTAGGTATGCCTGAGTATGGACCGGTGGGCTCAACACCGTCTGTCTGCTCAAGATCAATGTTTAGATCGATGCCCAAGGAGCCGTCACGAAGGGCGTCGCACATCTGCTGCACGAAGCAGTCCATGTTATCAGATCCATGGAACACCGGATCCGCTGGAAGCTCGCCCTCTTCAAGGAACCCTTCCTCTCCATCGGCAATGTCGTCTAAATCCGCTCCATAAGGACGCTGGCCGACGGGTGGTTTGTGAGCGATCTTCTTCCTTTTCAAGGTACCAGCCCTCCTAGAACCGACAGATCGGTCATGCACGGACTGGCCACACGTCTCAACATGTGTGGGGATTGGGTCGTTGGGTCCTGAGCTCGTATAACGAGAAGCGAGCGACTCATCAACTGTCCAGCCTAAAGTAATAATGGTCATCAAACGAGCAAAGATCTTTCATTGATACCAATTGGAGTTAAGAAAGAAATCAAAGGGCATGACAAACCTGCATCAAGTTCTTCTTGGTTGGTGTCTATGTCCACATATCCCTCCTCAAAAGTCTCGTCGCCATCCGTAGCAAGGAGCTCGTCATCAGCTTTGCTTGGAAGAGGAGAGTGGGCAGGCCTCTTCCCCTGCTTCCGAGCAAACTCAGCCTTGCGAGCAGCCATCATAGCAGCCTGAACCGAGTGTTTGGACTGTAATTCTGAAAGACTCCTCACCCCTACGGATTCATGGGCGGAAAGGAACCACTTGCAGCTGAGGAAAGTAATCATCGGCTTGCGTCTATATGAAGGGAGAGCAAAATGGGCTCTGATGCAGCCCACCATAGTCCATAACCATGCTCGTACACCGTCAATAAGCCCTCCCTCAAACCTCAAACTTCGGCTGGGATTCCCAACATATAGTTGGTCATAGCCGAACTGACGAGCAAAACGGCAAGGGAGATAAGGCTCTATGTAGCACCGATTCTTCACCCGGAGAACAAGATATCCGACACGGATGTTCACCAACCAACGGAAGCAACCGATGTCGAGAACAGTCCGGTCACTTCTAGGTTTCTCCTCGTCGACCAACACGTCGCCATAGCGACCCGAGAAGTGAGGAAAACATTTGAAGAACTCCCAGCTCTTGCGAACTTGAAGTTCTTGTTGTACATCACTGAATTTCTTCCCAAGCCACTTGCTCCTCTCCAACAGCTGGATGAAAGGAACGGGAACATCAACAGCACTGGGCGCCGACATCAGGCCAGGACGGTGAAGAACGAGCCACGCCATCAGATACGCATAGGGAAGCTCGACCTTCGGACAAATGAGCTCGGTCGATGGTTCAGGACCCACCTGAGTAAAACCACTAACCACGCTCCTGAGCCCGCAATGGATGCTGGAAACCATCGCTGGGAGCAGAGAGAGCTCCCTGCCATAAGCTAGCTGAACCGTGGGGAAGAGCACCTCGATAGGGAAGGCGTCTGAAGCCTGGTATGGAACAACACATTTCTTCAACCAGAGCGCAAGGTAGCCTGCCAGTAAAGACCGAGGCTTAATAGACTTCTGTGCGCGGCGAAGGAACGAACGGAACTTGGTTCCTGCGGGGAAAGCCCCCTTAGCACTGCCAAGGGTATAAGAACGAGTCTCATGCTTCTCCATCAGCTCGTTAATGGTGGTAAAAGTTAGGACATCTAACTCGCGTACAGGCTCGCTGGAATCACCCTCCAAATTCTGGAACAAATAAACCGCAAACTGCTTCAAGCTGATCTTCTTCTTCGTCTTTGCTGGGGGAGAAGTCAGGAGCAAGGAGGTATGATAGTGGCAAGTGAGATCCCAAAGAGTGTCGTACATATCAGGATTATCTTTCTTCAACCACCCCAACTGATGGTTCGAAGGGAAATACTCCTGATATGGGCAATCCCCCATCGGAAGGCCAGAAACCTGATGCATCTCATGTAGAGCCAGCCCTAGCTCTCCGCCGCTGGTCAAGAATGTGTTACTATCAGGCATATATGTCTCCAGCAACGCCAAAAAGTGA
>BQKN01029429.1:0-12870 GCA_022839385.1 Asparagus kiusianus
CCCCCTCCAAAGTTTTTAAAAGTTCACGGTTGACTGGGACGAATTTTTAGAATACTTTGGATCCAAAAATTTCGTAAACTGTTGTCCACTTTGTCTGATTAGAAGACGTAGCGAAACTGGTTTTCAGAATGTTGAGGTATTGCTACAGCTTCTGAGCCTTGATGAGTCTGATGATTTTAATGTTGCTGATTGCAATCTGCTCACACTCATCTGATAGACTCCTCAGTGGAGTCGCCTGTTATTTCTTGACTTTGGTCACCTCGGTGATTGCTGTTAGCTCTTCTTTTACTTATCTGGGGCCGTGTCATAGCCTTGGTAGTCAAAGAGCTGCAATCATAATGGTCCAACACATAAACAATTTATGCATTTGAGAATTAGAACGCGTGGGTGAGCTCAGCGTTTTGGAATTTCAATCAACTCGAACGCGAGGGTCGAGTTTGGGCGGGATTCTGTCCTCGAATCCCGTCTGTTACGATTTGACAGCTCACAGCTGTCTATAAATAGACCGCTGGAGGTCAAATCAAGAGTCATTCGACTCTTCTTGAAATTCCAACGAAAAATTTTCGTTTTCTCCTCCGGTGATGACTGCTCATCTCCTCTGACGAGATCCCATGGCACCCAAGAAGCCCGTCGCTCCTCTTCTCCTCAATCTGATGCCGCTGCGGCTCGAGGATCGGCACCGTCAGCGCCGGCCGGCAGCGCTGCTGCTCAGGCGAATGTGCTGCCCCAACTTCCCTTGATTGGCGGTGAGTGCTGACCGAAACAACTTGCTTTGGCAAGTTTTCTGAAAACCCTAGATGGGTTCTTGATAACGAGGAAGATGACTCGTTTTAACTCGATGAAAACGCGGGGTTGGGACCCCCTTTGGGTCTCGACCCTCGCGTTCCAATTTTTCAACACGAGGTTCGACTCTCGCGTTTGAGACTTCTGACGCGAGGCTCGACCCTCGCGTTGGAGATTTTGACATGAGACTTTAACCCTTTATGTTTTGGGTTCTATCTTTATGTCGATAGCTCACTTATAGCTGCTAACATCTGCTTTTGATTGTGCAGTGCTTCTACCAAACGTGCCGCTTTCGCAAGAGCATCATTTTGGGTATATTGGTGGGCCTGATGCGAATGAAATTTTCACCCTTCACAACATAATTCCAGTTTGTACTTTCGCCGACTCGGAAAGAACGGTCATGATTAGGTCCCCTCGATGTTCTACTCTTAGAATTTTGATCACTGACTTAGACATGGAGACCCCTGCTGGTCATGCCCAGTTTCCTAAACCAGCGTTCATATTCGGAGATCGAATATCCATCGATGATCACCTCATACATGCAGAAGATTCGAAGCTGTTGCGGAAAGTTGATAATCGCTACTTCTTCCTTCCGAACATGAAGAGGATGTACCCCCTCTCTTACTTTTTAAATGCAAGCCGCCGTCGGAGTCTGACTTTCGACATAGTCAAAGAGAAGGAAAATGGGTCGTTTGGATCTGGTCAGCGAGCTCATACACAAATCGGGGGACAACTCAAGGGGTTAAGACCTGGTTTGTTCGAGAAGAAGGAGCTGGTTCAGGAGATGCCACATCCAGCGAACATCTTTATTCGCCAATTCCTTACAACTCAGGGTGAATTCTCTACCCAAACGTTCAGGTCCCCTGGATGGGTCTGTTCTGGAGAAGGAGGTTGGTGGACCCGTATGGTTGACTTTGTTCTTGAGGAGCTTAAGGAATCACTCGAACAATCGGGTCTCACAATTCCTGTATTAGCTGTCCGACGGGGAGTTGTGCAGAGTTTCCACAATTTCTTCGCTATGTTGGAGAAATATAACCCGGACGGTTGCACATTTTTCACACCTGCAGGAGAGTTAGGTTTTGCTCTTCATGAGATGCAGGCAGTGTCGGGGTTGCCGCTTGGAAAAACACCCTACGAGGAGTTCATCCCCACTACCGAAGAGCTTTCCCGACTGAGGTCGGCGCACCCAGAAATTTATGCTACTTTCTGGGAGTTGATGTGCCACTTCCACATATGTGCTCAAATCTTTGGGATGCGTGGAGGGGGCATCATGCATACCACGTGGGCGGAATACCTCTTTCAGAATTTAAACCGGAAAGATGTAGCCGTATTTCGTGTTGCAGTTATCTCTCGTAAGGATGCCAAAGCTCGAACTAAGGCTTCCAGTGCTACCTATAGGACGGAGCATGCAGAGGGTGATTTTGAGGCTGGTGTCGAATTTGAAAGTTTCCACCACCAAGCCACAGTTCCTATCTCTGACACGGCTCTTCTTGCGGGCTTCTTCATGATTTGGTTGAAGCGGTGCGTGGTGCCGTCAAAACCAACTGATGCTATATTAGCTGAGGTGGTATACCCAGCTACCTTATTAGCGCATGGAAGACCTGTGAGTCTCCTCACCGCTATGGTCGGCTGCTTGCAAAATGGCCTGAGGATGTTGACCTCAGAACTCCTCAACGCTTCAGAACTTACAGCTACCAAGAAGAATGCCGGGAGAGCTCCTCCACCACGTGTACTTATGCCGTATACATACCTGGTGGCCTGGTTCGTGCTGCACTGCCCCTCACTGATGACGGGAGCGTACGAGGGTGATGATGCTTATACTCCCTTCGTACAGAGATTGGAGTCGGCCACGTGGACTAATTCTTATATAGTCAGGGCTCGACAGTTTCTGTCCCGGGAAGACAATTACCGGGTTCTCTGCTGCGCTCCTAATTTTGACGGAGCTGACGTGAAGGATGCCCGCTTCATGGACTTGCTTTTTGAGGGCTCGTCTTCTTTGGAAGAAGGCACATTCAACTGGCTTCTTATGATCAGGTTAGGTTACCTGGTCTATCGTTTGCGGGAGAAGTGCATCATCGAGCCCTACATGCCTTCTCGGTTCGCCAGATAGTTTGGATATGACCAACTCTATGTTGGCAATCCTAACCCGACGTTAGCTCAGATTGGGAACTTATATGAAGGAGCTCGTGCATGGTACTTCTTTTTCGCCGGGGGAACCCATGCACAATTCACTTTACCCAATTCGCCGCCTGGCTGCTCCACTATTGCTGATTTCCGCAACTGGTATGAAGAAGTTTCCCAAGTCCCGGGGTATGATATTTATACTTCATGTATAAGTGAAATTCGGGCGTTGTATCGTTCGAGGAGCCGTTCTTCCAGCACTCGTTTGCCGGGGGTAGAAGAATATCTATCCTGCGAACAAGAAACAACCGGAGCCGTTGAAGCTCCTAGGAATTTGTCTACCATCGAATCTCCCAAGGAAGAAATTCCTATGGGGATCGAAGAGGAAACACCGATTGCTGACTCTCCCGAAGAAAAGCCAATTCCAGAAGCGCCTGTTCCTGAACCTCGTATTCTGAGATCGGGTAAGAAGGCTCTTTCTGCTGCTGAGCAAGGCGAGTATGACAGGAGGGTGCGTAAACGACTGCCTGTCGTAGCCAAAAATTCAAAGAAGACTAAGTTGATGGGAGATGCGATATGATCAGCACGTGCTGCATCTCCTGAAAACAGAGAGGATATTACGCTTCCAGCCGCTCCTCCAAGTCTAGAAACGACAAGCGGTGGGCCGAAACCAGCTATCTCTGACTCACTGTCAGATATGATCGATAAGGCATTATCTGAGGCGGCGCCCACCTCTACTCGCACTGATTATGTGAATTGTTTTATTTATCCGACTGCTCCACCTCCAAGCTCAGAAACTTTGAGAGAGCTCATCGAACAACTAGAGCGTTGGATGCAAATGACCGTCGACGCTGTTAGCCTCAGAGGTGTGAGCTTCAAGGTTTTCGAACCTCACTTGCTGGAATGTCTATCCAAGATTAAGAATCAGGGCGATAAGATATGGACCGAGAACTGTCACGAGAGCATCATTATCTTGGAATATGAACTGGAGTTCCTTTCCATGCTGCAACGCCACGACATAGGGCCAGAAGTGGATCGGGCTCTTTCTGAGGCCAAGGCTCTGAAGGCACAACAGCAAGAGGCTCTTCGAAAGAGCTTATCCGAAACAGAACCTCGTCTTGATCACCTGCGTGGGGAACATATCCGGGTACAGGAGGACATGGGCAATCTCGTTGTGGGTCTCCGGGATACCGCATCAGAACTTGCTCGCGCTGGTGTTGAAATTCCTCAAATAAACGCTCAGCTAGCTGATGGTACGAAAATTTTAAAAGGGTTAGCCGCTCATTGCGACGGGCTCTTCAAATGCTATTGTGACGAAATCGTTGCTGCCGACAAGCTTCGGCGAGAACTTGCAGAAGCAACGCCTAATGAAGAGGAGCTCAAGAGCAAGATTACTGAAGAAATCAGAAAGGCTCGCGAGGAGAATATATCAGCACTGAAATCTAAGCTCAAGTCTTTTAGACTGATGAGTCCCGGTGCATAGGATTTGCACCATTTTTGGTGGAGGAATAAATTTGTATCATTTTCCTTTCAATTACTTTCATCTTTGTATTGGAATTAACAATATTGAATGGAAATGATTTCATTTTGGTTTTCATCATCTCTTTTGTTGAAATATGATTTCAAGACAATGAACAGTAATGCAAATGCTGTAAATATAGTGTCAACTCAATATGAAAACGAAATTCTCTTTATTATTACTTGAAATAATTCCAGAAAATTTCAATCGTCAGAGGTGTAGTGTTAACATGACGAAATACAAATAGAATTATACTATAAATTGGCAACCCCTAGCCTGATTTAGCTAGGGTTTAGGGGGCTACATGATTCACGGGAAATATCTCTTTAAGAATTTCCCATTGATTGGCATCATGAGCCTGTCTCCTTTTTGATTAATAAGGTGATAGGCTCCATTCGAATAAACTGATTCTATTACGAAGGGCCCCTCCCACTTAGGATTGAACTTCCCTTTGGTTTTGTGTGTCATCACCATGGGTCGCCTGTTGGCCAAAACCAAATCGCCTTTCTTGAAGGTCCGTTCCTTAACCTTTTTGTTGTAGGCTTTGGAAATACGAGCTTGGTACAACTCAATCTGTTGCTGAGCTTGAAGTCGTTTGTCGTCCAAGGCTTCAAGTTCTTGCAGGCGTCGTTGATGTTTCTCTTCTTCTGTTAGTCCAGTTGTGATTGCGACTCTCAGAGAAGGGATCTGAATCTCTAATGGTAGCACAACTTCGCAGCCGTATACCAGAGAGAATGGTGTAGCTCGCGTAGGGGTCCTCACCGTCGTACGGTAAGCCCACGGACATTCACCGAGTCTTTCATCCCAATCGCGCCGACTCTTAGAAACAAACTTTTTGAGAAGCTTTACTATGGTTTTGTTGAAAGCTTCTGCAAGACCATTTGCTGGCGGATAATATGCTGTAGATGCGACACTTTGGATTCTGAATTTGTCACAAAATCTCTGAAACCCAAAGCTGACGAACTGTGTCCCGTTGTCGTGAACTATTCGCCTCGGGACTCCAAAACGGTAGACGACGTGATGCTTGATGAACTTGATCACATTCAAAGTCTTGACTTCTTTCAACGGGATAGCCTCCGCCCACTTGGAGAAATAGTCGGTTACGGCTAGGATGAACCGGTGTCCCTTGGACGTCGGAGGAGAAATCAGTCCGACGACATCCATGCCCCATTCTTCGAATGGCCAGGATGCAGATGTGGGATGTAAGTTCCCAGGTGCTTGATGGATGAAATCCTCATGAATTTGGCACGCGTGACAACATTTAGCGTAGTCAACCGCGTCTGAAAACATCTTCGGCCAATAATAGCCGATTCGTCGGAGACGATCTCCTAATTTAGCTCCGGGCTGATGAGCTCCGCACATCCCGTCGTGGGCTTCTTTAAGGGCTTCCCTTGCTTCCTTTCGAGAAAGACATCGAAGCAAAACCCCGTCATGGGATTTACGATACAGAGTCTGAGAGACTGCATCGTAATAGAATCGGAGGGCCTTTCGTTTGATGGCGGCCGCTTCCTTAGGGTCATCGGGCAAAATTCCGTATAGGACATAGTCAATATACGAAAACCGCCAATCTCTAGACTCGAATTCTATAGAGGTTGTATAGACTTCTTCCATCATTGTCTTGTCTGAGCTTTCCTCCTTAGGAATCTTGGAGGAGTATAGTTCACGTCCTGCGACGGGGATCGTCGTTTCGGTACCTGGCGGTAATGCCAGCGAAGTTGCCAATGAAGCCAAAGCATCAGCGTAAGTGTTTTGGGCCCGTGGGATGTATTCAATAAAGAATCCCTCAAACTTCTTAGCTTGCTTCAGCACTGTTAAGTAGTACGGGATCAGGTCCTCATGACGTACTTCGTATTCCTCTCGGACTTGATTTACAATGAGCTGAGAGTCACCATAAGCCTCAAGATGCTGAATATTAAGTTCTTCAGCAAGTTGCATCCCTAGTAACAAAGCATTATACTCAGCTACATTGTTGGTGCAAGGTTCGATTAGGGAAAATCCTCTTGGGATTATGTGACCGTTAGGAGAGACGAACACCACTCCTACTCCCGCAGTAATCGCTCCATGAGGGTTTGCTCTAGATGCACCGTCGAAGAATAATTTCCACACTTGTGTAGATTCTTGAATGACGCAAGCTTCGGCAACTTCATCAGGTAATTCTTCATAGAGCTTAGATGTTCCTGGCACTGGGTGATCGGCTAAGAAGTCTGCCAATGCTTGACCCTTGACTGCTTTTTGGGGCATGAATTGCATGTCATATTGTGACAAGAGTATGGCCCACTTTGCGAGCCGGCAGTTTAAAGATGATGGCTTAGTCATTAGAACTCTCAAGGGATTTACTTTTGAGATGACATGAATTGTTTGTCCGACTAGGTAATGTCGCATCTTTTGAACTGCGAATACCAAAGCAAGACATTCTTTCTCGACCGGGTTATACCGATGTTCGGCTCCCATCATGGTCCTGCTTAAATAGTAGATGGCTTGCTCTTGCCCTTGATCGTTATTCTGGGCTAACAAAGCTCCGAGAGAATGATCCATGGCCCTCACATATAACAAGAATGGTTTTCCTGATATAGGGGCCACGAGAACAGGTGGCTGGGTGAGATATTTCTTGATCTCCTCGAACGCTTTTTGACATTCTCCATCCCAAACGAAGGATACCCCTTTCTTCATGAGCTTAGAGAAAGGTTGACAGCGCCCCGAAAGATTGGATATGAATCTCCGGATGTAAGCTAATCTGCCTTGCAACCCTCTGAGTTCTTTGAGATTCTTTGGCGGTGGCATGTCTTGGATAGAACGCACCTTTTCGGGGTCGAGAGAAATTCCCTTGGATGTGACAATAAATCCCAGGAATTTTCCACTTGATACCCCGAGAAATGATTTTGTAGGGTTCATCTTCAGCTGATGTGTTCGCATGATTTCGAACATTGTCCTCAAGTCTGCAAGATGATCATCCTTACATTGACTTTTTACTGCTATATCATCAACGTAGCACTCGATCTTCTTACGCAGATGTTCATGGAAGATTGTGTTGATTGCACGTTGATAAGTTGCACCTGCATTTTTCAGACCGAAGGGCATCACTGTGTAGCAATACACCCCCAACGGTGTTCTGAATGCGGTATGCTTCTCGTCGTCCGGGTGCATCTTGATCTGATTGTACCCGAAGAATCCATCCATGAAAGACATTCTTTCATATCCGCAGGTGTTATCGATCATAACATCCATGATAGGAAGCGGGAATTCGTCTTTCGGACAAGCTGTGTTAAGATCGCGGAAGTCGATGCATATCCGGACCTTACCGTTTTTCTTGGGAACTGGAACAATGTTGGCTACCCAGTCTGGGTGTTGTTCTTCCCTGACAAAACCTGAGTCTATAAGCTTTTTCACTTCAAACTCGATTGATTCCATGATTTCCGGACGAAACCTACGTTGTTGTTGTTTAACGGGTTTTGCATCCGGATCGATATTGAGACGATGCGTGGCCACTTTTGGGTCAAGACCAGGCATGTCTTCATAATTCCAAGCAAAGACATCTATATATTTTCGGATGAGAGATACAAGATCTTCTTTCTCAGATGGTGATAAGCTCTCGCTTATGAAAATTGGTTTGGAGTCCTGTTCATCTCCCATGTTAATCTGGATCACTTTGTCCTCAGTAGGTGGTTCGCGTTGTTCAAACCGCATATCCCACAAGACGTTGAGGCGTTTGATCCAAGGATCACTGGTTGATTCAATTAGTTCTTCATCACCCCCTGCGTCTTCATCTGGGTGACTAGTTGAAACCATATTCACGGTCAGATCTCTAAAGAAAGGTCCGACACTGACATCAGACTCGTATGCAGATGTTCCGGATGAGTGGTCCCGACGCAGATGATTACTTATTTCATTCTCTGAGACAGCGGGAGGTGTGACAAATCCTAAACCCCTTCTAGTCTTTTGGTAGTAATCTGGGGGTTTCCCTTCGGGGGTTAGGGACATTCGGATTGGTGTTCGTCTTCCTTTCCCGAAGTTTAGACCCTGCTTTTCGTCAAAGTCATACACCATTTGTTTCATTAACCGGAGGGAGTTAGGTTCGTGATAATGGAATTGAGGAACTCCATCATCTTCCTTCGAACTTCCTCATTTGAGTTGTATGGGTTTGACCTTCCCGAAACAGATCGGCTTCCGCCCTTTTCTTTTGGATGGGACTTTGAAGAAGGCCTTCTGTGCATCCTCTATTTCTTCATCTGAAACGAGGGATGACTCGGTTGGCAATGTGAGGGATGCCTCTGTGCACAGTACGTGCCATGGGTTGGTACCTGCATTAGCATTATTTTCTATTTGTTTATTTTTAGAGGGAACACCAGACAAGTACGCCAAAATAAAATCTTCATTAATGCACCACTCGCCCTCCCTCGGTATATTATTATTGTCACCCTGACCCATTACATCAAAGTTTAATTCCCAAGGACAATCTTCATCAGGATCTGGTTCAATGTCAGCTTCGTTACCGCTGTCTACATCTTCTTTCTCCTGGGATTCCAGGTAGAAAACGGAGTCGGTGTGGAAATTCTTGACTCCTCGGAAGGGGTATTTCTCTACAATCAGAGTTCGAACTTCCCCCTCGTCGTTGGTATACTTCATAACCTGATGCAGAGTAGATGGGACAATGCGGTTCGCATGTATCCAGGGTCGTCCTAACAAAAGATTGTAGGACGTGTCCGCATCTATGATGTAGCAAGTCACTTCAGACTTAAGGTCTCCGATTTGACACCTGAGTTTGATCTTCCCCAGGGGCCAAGTACTGTTTACGTTGAACCCGAAGATGGTTGTCTGAGTTGTGTTCAGCCGATGTATAGGGATTCCTAAGACCTGCATGACCCTGTAAGGCATGATGCTGAGTGCTGAGCCCGGGTCTACTTAGACACGACTGATTTCGGAGGATCCGATATACCCCGTATAGTATAGAGGTTTGTCGTGTTGGTGTTTGAGCTGCATATCTTCCTGAGTAAAGAATATGCAAGGTAGACTTCTTGCTGCTTGCAGGCATTGCAGGCAAGTTTGTTCTTCAGAAGCTTCGGGAATTGGAGCGACTTGCGTAATGAAGCTCTCTGTATTCTTCAATGCTTCAATCAGAGCTTCCTTGGTGGTTTTGGATAACCTCAGGAGCTCATATAAGGTAATCATGGCCGGTATGTTGGCTAGCTGCGGCATGACGTTGAATTGGAAAGGAGTGCTCGACTCCCCGGGTTCCTGGTGAAGATTTTTATTGAACCGGAGCTCCTTTTGTTTGCCTTTATCAATCGGCTTCTTTGGCACAGAACCCCCAGCGTCTTGGGGCTGTTCTTCCACCTCTTGGGCATTCTGGCCGTAATCCCTCAAGTAGGCTTTTCCTGACCGAGTGCCAGGGTTGTCTCCTGGATATGCTGCCAGAACAATCCTCTCTTCCTCTGAATCGGTGAGAGGTTTGAGGTGATCATCATTTTCAGCAATGGAGGGGCTAATCATGTTGGAAGACTTAGCCTTGCCTCCTTTCTTTTTGGACGAGGTGTTCGTCCATTGTTGATCTCTTAGCAGGTCAGGGTGGACCCACATGATTTCCCCTTTTGGGGTGGTGAGGGGTACCAACCCCCTGTCCTTCTGACTATGCAAGTCAACATTCTTCAGGTGCATCTCTCCCTTATGAATGGGAACGACGCCATTTGTAGTGGTCATCGGTGGGAAGTCGCCGAATTGGACCGCTATCAAGTTGGTAGACACGGTCTTCTGCTCGGGCTTCAAAGTGAGCACATTAGCATTTACCAAATTCTGCAGGATGTCTTTGAAGACATAGCATTTTTTGGTAGGATGCCCAAGGAATCTGTGATAACGGCAATAGTTAGGGTCATCCACTTTCCCTGCTTCATCCGGCTTCCTGATTTCAGGCAACTACAGCTTGTTGTTCTTTCGAAGCAATTGGAATAGGGTATCCACGTGCTCCTCTTTGAACGAATATTGCTTGGGCGCTCTTTGTTGATTTGGCGCCTTGCCTTGCTTATTGGGCGGTGGTACTCGCGTGTAGTCTGCTGTTAAAGTCTCTTTTCCCTTAGACCGCTGGGCATTTTGCTGATTGCGTTGCTGCTGCGGCTTGGGTTGTGGCACTTCTTCAACTTTGACTCGCGCCACTATCTCTTCAGCTTGTTCTCCTTGCGACACCAGCTGTCTCCAGGAGCGACACTCCGCTACCCCCATCTGGGTAAGGAGCTGAGTCTGCAGGTTATGCCTGCAAGTTTCAACCAAGGTTGATTGGGTCATACCTGAGGGGCATCGCAATGCCATGCTACGGAATCTCTCCACGTAAGCCTTGATGGACTCTCCCTTCTTTTGCTTAGTGGCGAGAAGAGTTGGGACCGAGACCTCCGTGCCGTCCTTAAAGAACCTGGCCAAGAATAGCCTTTCCAGGTCTGCCCATTTCTGGATAGATCCGGCAGGCAGTTTCATAAACCATTCAAAGGCGACCCCTTTTAGAGTGCCGATGAATAAGCGGGTCAAGATTGCGTCATTTGCTACTACATCACCAGTCTGGGATTTGAAGTAGTAAATGTGCAAATTCAGCGATCCCGTGCCATCGAACGGTTGTAAGGTTGGAGCCTTAAATTTTGGCGGGTAGGGAGCTGTATCCCATTCCGCAAGATAAGGCCGCACCACTCCTTCTTCGCGGAGCTCGCTCCTATTGGCAATTGCATTGAGGCGAGCCTCCAATTTGTCCACCTTGGTGGATTGAGGGTGCAGTTCTTTTTCCATCTCCCTCTCACCTTCGGAAGAAGATTCAAGATTGTGAGTCTCACGATCTGAATGTTCGTGCGCTTTTTGCTTTCCCTTTGAAGTTGTCTTCCGGGAAGACTCAGGTTTGTGGCCTTTTTCAGCGAGAAGCTGGGCCAACATATCCTTTAATTGGAGAAGTGTTTCCTGTTGCGCCTGGAGCATGACATGATGTTCGTCCACTCTTTTGGCTATGTCCTCGGGGTTTCCGGTCATGTAAGCAGAAACCTCTTTTGTTCCGACAGAGCTTGAAGATTGAGACTCGGCTATTGCCGAATGTTCATCACTTGTTGCAATACCTTTGGCTAACTTTTGATAGTTAACCGGGCGAATAGCTCCTGTCCGAGTCCGAGTATTCCGATATACTCCTTCGAGTTGGTCACAAATTTCCCTAACAGTTGGGGAATGACTTCTTTGCGACTCGTCGGAATCGGAATGCGAAGCTTTCCCTCGACCGATCATGTTGATAGTGACCTCAGGGTATTTAGCTTCAGATATTTTCTTCCTGTGTCGGCGTTGTCGTTTGGCAGGCCTGACAACGTTTGTTAATCTGTCGAACACGGATTGCCGAGGTGTGGATGCGCAATAATGGCATTCTGACAGGACTGCCGATATAAGCCTCTCACATTGACATGAGTGAGCTGCTTGCTGCGCTGGTTTTCCTCCTGACAATAATTCCCGCAAATCAGGAACTTGGGAGGAACTTTTCCCCGGGCGTGGAGGTGGAGATGGAACCCCCTGCCCTTGGGTGTGTGAGATTGGTTCTTGTCGAACGTGGATTCGGAAACCACGCTGACTTTTCTGGACCTGGCGGACCTCTTGAAGATCGCGTTCTTGAAGAGCAGCACTAGAGTGGCGTTCTTGAAGATTAATGCGAGGATCATGTTTAGATTTGTAAACATTAGGCCGAGGCCTATGTTTAAATGATGAAACAGGCCTCTGAGGGTCCTGTTTTGGTTGAACGCTCCCCTGAGGGTCGCGTTTAGTTGGTGGAACAGAATCATGCTCTGTTTGAACGCGCACGTGACAGTCGCGTTTATTTTTGGCAGTTCCCTTCTGAGGGCTGCGTTTTGAAGGGACAACACGCCACTCAGGGTCGCGTTTCAGCTGAATTAGCCGAGGCTCATAGTCGGGCTCATTGCCACGAAGTGAGCGTTCTGTTTTGGGAACGCTAGGTTCGGCTAAAGTTTCAGGAACGCGATTCTTGCGTTGTGTCAGCATTCGGCTTTCACGCAAGTGCGCTCGTCGTATGGATCTTCTCCGTCTGCGAGCAGCGTTCTTCTTAGCTTGTTTCAAAGCCTTAGCAGCAGCGTCGTTGACGCTTACGGAACTCGTCTCCTCCAGAAGCCGTTTGTGGCCTGAAGTATATCCGGCTGACGCGGAGGTGGGATTTTCAACTAGCAGAGCTAGTTTGAGTTCCTGGCCAAAGGAGAGGGCTTTCTTCGGGGTTTCAACAATAGAATCGACCTCCTTGGAGATCTTGCGGACACCACGCTTAGCTTTGGGGCTAAGGGATCCAGAGGATAAGGCTTCCTCATATTTAGCTTGATCAAACTCCATGATGAGAGTTTCTACAGTTGTTCCCATGAGGTGGACGTCGGATTGCGCCACCACTTCTTCGTCGGAAAAGCTAGTCCCCAGCGGAGTCGCCATCTTTTGTATGTGGG
>BQKN01029431.1:0-12039 GCA_022839385.1 Asparagus kiusianus
TCAAAACCCAAAATCAAGATCTCTACTATGGATTCAGGTATAAGCTTTCGCTCTTTTGATTATTGTTTAATCTCTTTGAATTAATCATGGCTATATGGTTTTAAGATCTCAAGTTTTAGATCTAACAAGTGGTATCAGAGCCATCTTTGATTTGTTCTTAGAGATTAAGATTAAAGTTGGGTTTTTTGATCTTAAAAATCTCTTTTTGATTGAGATCTGTTCGGATGAACAGTAGCGAAATTTTTTTCGGATGAACAGTAAAGTTTTTGTTCGGATGAACAGTAACGAAAAAAATTTTCGTGTGAACAGTAAACTTTTTCTTTCAGATGAACAGTAACTGAAAAATCGCCGGTGAACAGTAACTTTTGGGAATTTTTTGGATTTTTCTTTGATTTTTCCTTCATTTTTTTTCCGATTCTGGATCGGTTTTGAAAATAAAAATCAAAGTTTTTTGTGGTTGTCGGCGGTGGTTTCAGTTTGAAACCCTAAGGGTTCGTGGCGAAAATTAAGGAGGTGGTTACCTCAAACGAACTTCGCGTTCGTTCAATTTTAACCGAGCTTCGCGCTCAACGAACCTCGTGTTCGTTCTAAGGTGAACCTCGCGTTCAACTCAGGTGAGCGTCAAGCTCAATTTTAACGAACCTCGCGTTCGTTCTAAGGTGAACCTCGCGTTCAACTCAAGTGAGCGTCAAGCTCAATTTTAACGAACCTCGCGTTCCTTCTAAGACGAACCTCGCGTTCGTGCTTCAGACGAACCTCGCGTTCGTGCTTCAGACGAACCTCGCGTTCGTGCTTCAGCGAACCTCGCGTTCGAACTTCAGCTGAACCTCGCGTTCGAACTTTAGCCGAACCTCGCGTTCGAAATTCAGCCGAACCTCGCGTTCGAACTTCAGTCGAACCTCGCGTTCGAACTTCAGCCGAACCTCGCGTTCGAACTTCAGTCGAACATCGCGTTCAGTGAACCTCGCGTTCAAATTTTAAACGAACCTCGCGTTCGTTCTCAAAAACGAACCTCGCGTTTGTTCAGTACTCATATTTTAACGAACCTCGCGTTCGTTCCTAAGTTGAACCATGCGTTCATTTTCAGACGAACCTCGCGTTCATGCTTAAGTGAGTCTCGTACTCAAATACAGTCGAACCTCGCGTTCGAATTCAAGCGAACTTCGTGTTCACTATGGTTAAGCCTCAGTTTATTCATGGGTCCACTATGGTATACTTAATTTATTAAGTTATGGGCCCTAATTAAGCTGTGAGACCCCAATTAAGTTTTTGGAAATTCAGTTGATTTAAATTCTTAATTTAAATCTATTTTGGTAGCTAATCAATTATTTGATTCAAATATAATGACACTAAGGTATTAAGGTTGTCTCTCACTCCAATTGTTTAATTGAAGCAAGAAGTTGCCAAAGTAACCTCTCTTGTGGAGATTGTTCATGAGGAATGTGAGATGTTTGTGTGTATGCTTTCGTGTAAATATTTAATCGGCCCAAAGGAAGGTTAATATTTATTTAGACTGTATACACATCTGCGATGATAAGCATGTGACAATTATAAGGTTTACATGTGAATAATGAATCGATCCAAAGATAGTTTCATTATTTGACATGAGTTATTGTCAATGTTTGATCATTGCAACAAGGTATCACTTACAAGTTAATATTACTGTCCAAAGACTTGATATTAATGTTGTGCCCGATATCTTGGATGGGGATTTGTCATTATTTGAATTTTATTGATTACTAAATATGGTTATTGATGTGAGCATCTTTTGTTTTATTTCAGCTAATGCATCTGCTGCAACAATTTCTGCTAACATCAACTCAATTCCCATGCTAAATGGGTCAAACTTCAAGGTTTGGAAAGAGAACATATTAATTGTTCTTGGCTGCATGGATCTTGACTATGCATTAAGAACTGAACAACCCCAACCTCTCAATGCGGATAGCACTCCTGATGCAAAGAAGGAGCATGAGAAGTGGGAGCGTTCAAATCGCATGAGTCTTATGATCATTAAGCGCGGCGTTCCGGAAGCCTTCAGAGGCATAGAATCCGAAGGGATTACTAAGGCTAAAGATTTCCTTGCCGAAATTGAAAAGCGTTTTGCGAAAAACGATAAGGTAGAAACAAGCACGCTTTTAGCTCGCTTGATTTCGATGAAGTATAAGGGCAAAGGAAATATAAGGGAGTACATTATGGAAATGTCTCATATTGCTTCAAAACTTAAGGCACTTAAACTCGATTTTTGTGATGAGTTATTAGTGCATCTGGTTCTGTTGTCTCTTCCTGCACAGTTTAATCAATTTAAAGTCAGTTATAACTGTCAAAAGGAGAAATGGACTCTAAATGAGCTCATTTCATACTGTGTGCAAGAAGAAGACAGGTTGAAGCAAGATAAGACAGAAAGTGCTCATTTGGCCTATGCCTCTAAGGATAAGGGCAAGAAAAGGAAGAATGATAAGGAAGCTGCTAAGGGTCCAGTTGAGAAGAAACAACATAAGGATAATCAGGGTTGTTTCTTCTGTAAGAAACCTGGACATATGAAGAAGGACTGTACAAAATATCATGCTTGGCGTGATAATAAGGGGTTGTCTGAGCTACCGAAAGCCAAGTGATGTTGAAAGACACATCTTTGTGGGCGACGGTCAGTCAGTAGATGTGGAAGCAATTGGGCATTTTAGGTTGCTATTAGGAACTGGTTCTTATTTGAATTTAAAAGATACTTTTGTAGTACCGTCTTTTAGACGGAATTTGATTTCAGTTTCTGTATTGGACAAATCAGGTTATTCTTGTTCATTTGGAAACAATCAATTCAGTTTATCTTTTAATTCAAATGTTGTGGGAACCGGTTATTTAAGTATTTTTGACAACCTATATTTGCTTGATACAATTGCTTCTTATAATGAAACTCTGCATGCGGAATCGCGTGGTACTAAGCGTAAATTAAATAAGGAAAATTCGGCGTCATTATGGCATAAGCGCTTGGGTCATATCTCAAAAGGAAGAGTTGAGCGTCTTGTGTCTGATGGCATTTTGGATTCCCTTGATTTTTCGGACTTCAACATATGTGTTGAATGTATCAAGGGAAAACAGACCAAGGTTAAGAGATTAGGTGCTAACAGATCTTCGGATGTCTTAGAATTGATACATACAGATATTTGTGGGCCATTCCCTACGGAATCCTGGAATGGTCAACAATATTTTATATCATTCATAGACGATTACTCACGTTATGGGCACCTATATCTCATTCATGAAAAATCTGAGTCTCTGGACATGTTCAAAACCTATAAAGCTGAAGTTGAGAATCAACTCAACCGAAGAATTAAAACCGTTAGATCTGATCGTGGTGGTGAGTACTACGGCAGATATGATGGTTCAGGTGAACAACGTCCAGGACCATTTGCTAGATACCTAGAGGAATGCGGTATCGTCCCACAGTACACCATGCCGGGTTCACCTAGCATGAATGGTGTAGCTGAAAGACGAAATAGGACTCTTAAGGATATGGTAAGAAGTATGATTGCTCATTCTTCTTTACCAGAGTCACTCTGGGGAGAAGCACTTAAGACAGCAGCTTACATTCTAAATAGAGTACCAAATAAAGCAGTTGCTAAAACACCTTATGAGCTTTGGACTGGTCGAAAGCCCAGTTTAAAGCATTTACATATTTGGGGATGTCCAGCTGAGGCAAGGCCTTATAGGCCAAATGAAAAGAAATTGGACTCCAAAACAGTTAGCAGCTACTTTATTGGATACTCTGAACGCTCTAGGGGCTATAAGTTTTATGATCCCACTATAAGGAATATTTTTGAGACGGGAACAACAACATTCTTTGAGGATGTTGAGTTTGGGGGGAGAAATAAGGTTAGAGACATTAGTTTTGAGGAGGAATTGGCTTCAGATCCAATCCATACAGTTACTTTTGACAATATTCAGGTTCCTATACCTGTTGTTGCTCAAGAAGTAAATCCGGAACCTCAAGATGATAATGTTGAACAACTCCCTATTCCAGAAGAACAAACTCAACAACCTCAAGAACCAGTGCCATTAAGGAGATTCACGAGAGAAAGGAGAAATGCTATTCCGGATGATTATGTTGTATTTCTCCAAGAACATGAGGAAAGTAGTGGAATGTTGGAAGATGATCCAATCAACTTCCTTCAGGCCATGAAAAGTTCTAACTCTCAACAGTGGATTGATGCCATGAATGAAGAGTACAAGTCTATGCAAGACAATAAGGTTTGGGAACTTGTCCCATTACCAGAAGGTGCAAAACCAATTGGTTGTAAATGGATTTTTAAAACCAAGCGGGATGCAAACGGTAATGTGGAGAGGTATAAGGTACGTCTTGTGGCTAAAGGCTATACTCAAAAGAAAGGCATTGATTATACAGAGACTTTCTCTCCGGTTTCATCGAAAGACTCATTCAGAATAATCATGGCACTTGTTGCTCATTATGATCTTGAGTTACATCAGATGGATGTTAAGACTGCATTTCTCAATGGCGACATTGATGAGATGATCTATATGGTGCAACCAGAAAACTTTGTGTCGGGTGACCCAAAGAATATGGTATGCAAATTAAGGAAATCCATCTATGGACTCAAGCAAGCTCCTCGTCAATGGTATCACAAGTTTCAACAAATAGTTATCTCGTTCGGTTTTGAGATGAACATTGTTGATGACTGTGTATATCACAAGTTCAGTGGGAGTAAGTATATCTTTCTGGTTCTGTATGTCGATGACATATTGCTTGCCACCAATGATATAGGCATGTTGCACGAAACCAAGAGATTTCTATCAAAGAATTTTGAGATGAAAGATCTTGGGGACGCCTCTTTTATATTAGGGATCCGGATACATCGAGATCGCTCTCGGGGTATTCTTGGATTATCACAAAAGAGCTATATCGATAAGTTACTTAAAAGGTTTGGCATGCAAGACTGCAGACCAGGAGATACCCCTGTTGCTAAGGGAGACAAGTTTAGTCTCAATCAGTGCCCTAAAGGTAACCTTAAAATTCAGGAAATGCAGAAGATTCCTTATGCTTCGGCTGTAGGAAGTCTAATGTATGCTCAGGTATGTACGCGTCCGGATATTGCGTACATTGTTGGGATGTTAGGCAGATACTTAAGCAACCCTGGTTTGGATCACTGGACAGCAGTCAAAAGGGTTATGAGGTATCTTCAGAAAACAAAAGGTTACATGCTCACATACAGAAAATCAGAAAATTTGGAGGTCATTGGGTATTCGGATTCTGATTTTGCTGGATGCCAAGATAGCAGAAAGTCTACATCAGGCTACATTTATATGTTAGCGGGAGGAGCTATATCATGGAAAAGTGTCAAACAAACACTAGTAGCTTCCTCCACTATGGCAGCAGAATTTGTAGCTTGCTATGAGGCATCCAATCAGGGAATATGGCTGCGAAATTTTGTCACGGGACTGCGCATTTTGGAAAATGTTGAAAGACCACTAAGGTTATATTGTGACAATAAATCTGCAGTAATGTATTCAAATAACAACAGGAGCTCAATTAAGTCAAAACATATTGACATTAAGTTCCTGGTTGTGAAAGAAAGGGTACAGAGTGGACAGATATCCATAGAGCACATTGGGACAAACTCCATGATAGCTGATCCTCTTACTAAGGGATTACCACCCAAGGTCTTTCACGAGCATACTGCTCATATGGGGGTGGTAATATTTGAGGATATTATGATTTAGTGGGAGTTTGTAATTGTGGTGCTTTATGTTTGTTTGTATTGTCTGATCAGAATAAAGTTTTCAGTTAAGTCACTCTGTTACATTATGTTTGGTTTTGACCTCATTAAAGAGGACCAGTTGAAAATAGACATGTACTGATCACATTGCATGTAATTTTCATGCTGCACATCCATGATTGATCTATGTCGTTTGATTGTATTGGTATATGTGACCATTGATGGGTCGAGTCACGATAAATGTGACGAAGGCCGCTTTGATCCTATATTGATATAGTCAATGGACGAGATTGTTCGGAAATACCTTTTCAGTGATAGCAATTTTGAGCTCATAAGGTTATACACAATTTAAGGAATCATATGGTGTCCAAGTGGGAGATTGTTGGATTTAATCTAATAAATCTAATTGTGGACACATATGATTAATCATTGTGTATTGCTATCGTTTCAGGATAACCCACTAAAGTGATCAATTAAGTTGGGTTAATGGGTATTTAAATAAGTCATGGGGTTATATGTGCAGATACCAGGTTGTAATTGTGATTTATTGAGGGGCTAAATTACAAAAGTACAACATCTATAAATAAGGGGTTATGGTCCCTAACCTAGGGTTACAACATTCTCTAATTCTCTCCACCCCCATCTAGAGAGAGAAATTCGGCTAAGAGAGAACCCTAAGGTTAGAAGATCATCAAAACCCAAAATCAAGATCTCTACTATGGATTCAGGTATAAGCTTCCGCTCTTTTGATTATTGTTTAATCTCTTTGAATTAATCATGGCTATATGGTTTTAAGATCTCAAGTTTTAGATCTAACAAATCCCACACTTGGAAGAGTACATCATTGGTTTGACAAGGTGAACCATGTGCTGAAGTATGTAGTTGTTTAGCACATGTTCTTGCTTTATATATGCATATTGATTTGTGACACTTACACGTGCGAAGTCTAATATCAGTTATCTCTCACCACTTACATTTGAGTCACAAGGTTGTTAAAAAGGAAAAATTGGGTAAGTGTACGGTTTATGTTTTGCACATGTTGAAGTCGGTTTAGATGGGTGCATGACCAATTTTTTGATGATGATTATGCATTATATTCACTTGGGTATTATGTTTTTCACGACATAATTCTATTAGGATGTTCTATAATTGTATTCCGGCTCACACGGCGTGCATCTTACTACACTATCATACGTTAAAACTAAGCAATACATGTGAATACTTCGTGTTAACTGTACAGACATAGCCTATCTAGTTTTGACGCGTATAAATCATTTTTGAGCTCTAATTTAACTCATCTGATCATGTCATAACTTATGACACAGATTTCTTATGTATGACTTTGTCTTTTATTATTGGGTAAATTTTAATTAAGAAATTACTATGAACTGTCAATTGCCATGGTCTTTCCTCTAGATAACTACGATGGAAATTTTTTTAATTGGAAATCTACAATATACGTGCCTAAAGAATATTCTTTAGGAATCATATCATGTAAGCCGCAATATCGCTATTGCGGCCGATATATCGGGTTTGAGAGACGACATTGGTGAAATTATATCGTTTTCCGATTGGCTTTTTTTCTCTCGATATTATCGGCAGTGTTATTATCGGCCTATTTTGGTGAATATCGGTCAATTTTTTAGGTTTAATTGAATTGGGTAAGTTTTGGGCTGGTTGGGCTCCTAAACCCCAACCCGCTAACGAAATAAAATAAGTCACCGTCCCCAAACCCGAACGAGAACGATCGAATCCCTCTCCGCGGTCCGCCCTCATCTTCTTTCTTTCCACCCGCCCTCAAAACCCTAATCGACGCGTTGCTCCAGTTCTCCGCCTTAAAAAAAACCCTAATCGACGCCCTCAAAGTTATCAACTGACTTCTGTGCTCTCCTCATCCTCAAAGCTCTCTTCTGCGGTCTCCTCCATCCTCGAAGCTCTCCCTCAAAACCCTAATTGAAAATTGAAGGTCATTGTCTCTCTCTCTCTCTCCCCCCCGCCCCCTCAGTCTCTATCCCTCTCATTTCTGTCTCCCTCTCTCTCGTCTGTCTCTTATCTAATCTCTCTCACTCTATCTTCTCTGTTTCAGTTCATGGTCAAGGAAGGAAGGGGAAGAAGGTGAAGCATAAGAGGAGGAAATGGACCGAAAATTTGGACTGAAAATTGATATTTTGAATGAGATTAATCTAAGAGTTGAGTTGACTGAAACTGAATTTTTTGAATTAAACTGAATTTTTGGATTGAAATTGATTTTTTTTTGGATTAAGAAACAAGTTTCTATAGTCAGTTAGTCATCCTTAACGTAGTATATCTTATTCATGATGTAATTTCCTATGTTAAGAATAGATTAAATCTGTTTAGATTACATATTACAATGTTATGTTATATATGAAGATCATTCCGATATGACACCTGATATTTTTTACATATCCCCAATATATCTCCGATTTTTGCAATCCAATATATATTTTGGCCGTCTGATATTCCTTATATATTCGATATTTAATACATTGATGTAGATCCAATCTAAGTTTTGTGTCGGTTGTGTACTGGCTAACATAACACTCCTCATTTATCCTGACTTAGGACCAAGGTTTTAAATATCGGTTATCGGGGATTTATCGGATGGCCAAAATCTTTATTGGATAGCGGAAATCAGGGATATATCGGGGATAAATAGTATTTATCGGAGTGATATACTGGATGATGTGTATATATAATATAACAATTAAAAAATGTAATCTAATCATGCTTAATGAAATATAAACATATCAAAATGTAAATCATCATGTTTAGAATCATTAACCAATTGTAGAAACCGAAACTTGCATCATAGCCTTGAAAAAATATAATGTTAGTCAAAATGGGTCGATAATCCCGATAATCCCGATAAAAAAGTGTTACTTATCGGCCGATAAGTGCCGATAACGCCGATAAATCGCCGATAAACCTAGAAAAATGATAACCGATTAAAAATCCAATTTATCCTAGCGGAGAGCTCCCAAATCCGATAACTCGGCCGATAATATCGATTATCGACCGATATTTAAAACAATGCTTAGGACACACCGTAAAAAGATAAATAATAAAGCACATCATTGGTAGAATTAAAGAAGTATCCTAGAACATGGAAGTATTTGATGGCCTCTAACAAGTCTACAGAGAGCAAGAGAACATATTTGTACATGAGATAAAAGGAGCAATTTCTATATATTTCCTCTAACTACTATCCTCCCCATGACATCCTAACAATAATGCCAACAATGACTACATTCTTGGTCATCTAAATTGTTTATGATTACTGGATAATACTTAGCAAATCTGTGATTTTGAGAACCAAGTATGTGATTTTCTTCCCATATTAAACTAATAAGTTGGTTAATAAAAAATATGGAAAAGAAAAATGAACACTATCATGTTCCCAAATGCATGACATGATTTGAGATGGATGATAATGACGACACGTGTGAAAACACATGCCAAGCCTACTTTGCACTTTCATATTATAACTAAAACTTCCACAAAAGAAACTTTATTGACATATAGAAGTCTAAGAACAAAACTATATAGTAATAGGTTCACTCTAATGAGTTGAAAGAATTTTATTACATAAGCATAGCAACATGTCTAATATAAGTATAACTCTTAGCGTCTAGGCTATCTAGCACTACCATATGATGGCGAAGGCCACTTCACTTTTGACGAAAAGATCACTTTATTAATGTTTGGTACATTTGATATCATATGGTAAGCTTAAACAAATCACTTCACTCCATAGTGGACTTCTATTTTAGAGTACTTTCTTTTCACTCAAGATATCACTTAGAATTTCATTTGTACAAAAAGCAAAGTAGTATGCTTTAACACTTTTTGTAGACTTTCTCATATATTTTTTATTTTTTTTCATGAAAATAGAATATTCATGAATCTATATTCGTTTGGATACCATGGTGTTTTGCATGTTGTGTTTTTGTAAAAAAACATCATGGTGTTGTGTTTTTCCCTTAAAATGTTTTCAAATCACCATGTTAAGTATTTTTGATCAACACTAGTTTGACCAATTATAATAGTAGTATTAAACATATTATTAATATATTATATATTAATTATAATAAAATATATTATAAATAAAATATTATAATATTTAGTTTACATTATTATAGTATTATAAGTATTAAATGTGATGCGGTAATAATATTATATAATGTATTATAACATTATATTGTACTTTAATGAGTTATATTATTATATATTATTTTCAAATAATTATATATTTAATTATTTTGGTATATCAATTTGTTATTGTTGTATATTATATAAATATTTTTATAATGATGTTATTTTATTATTATAATATAGTATTATACTATTATTAATATAATATAATATTAAATATTATTCATATAATATAATATTATTATTAATGTTAATGTTATGTTATTACTAATATGTTATTAATAAATTAATATATTATAAATATTATAATATTATATAATATATTATAGTTTTTAATATGTTAAGAGTTTATTAATAGTACTTTAATAATATATTAATATTTATGATAGTAATAAATATTATTATATTATGAATATATTATTTTTACGTTAACATTTGTTAGCAATAAATTATTTTATTATTAAAAATTATTTTACTTTATAATAAATTATATTATATACTACGTAATATATTAATATTTTATATATTATATTACATTTACTATACAATATGTTATTATAATAATATTATTATATTATTATGCTATTATTAAATATGTTACTATTATATAATATTTTATATATTATATTACATTTACTATACAATATGTTATTATAATAATATTATTATATTATTATGCTATTATTAAATATGTTACTATTATATAATATTTTATAATTATTAATTTAATACAACTTATTTATTAAAAAATTAATAATATTAAAGAAATTATACTATTGTATAGTATATTATTATATCATTATTATATTATTATTTATTATTAATAACTTTCTTATTATTTTTACTAGTTTTTTATATTTTATTCATTTTTGTATTTTATTATTATTTATTTATTATATAGTACAGTATTAACATATTAAATATTTGTATTTAATATGTTATTATATTATTATATAAGATATTTTATTTATTATATTTTTATATTAATTAATAAATATTACTAATATAATAAATTAACTATAATATAATATAGTATAGTATAATATAATAAGCATGTTCATAATAACTCTATATTAATTATATTTAATATAGTATGTTAGATATTATATTAACATATTCTCAAACTCAAAACCAAAACACTAAACTTAAAACAACTAAAATATGTTTTGAAATAAGTGTTGTATTTTTGGTTTGAAGATGATTTAGCTCAAAAAACACCATGGTTTTCAAACACATGATGTTTTGTTTATGACAAAAACACCATGGAAACAAGTAAAACATCATGGTATTCAAACGGAGCATTAGGTTTCGTTTGGATACCATGGTGTTTTGCATGTTGTGTTTTTGTAAAGAAAACACCATGATGTTGTGTTTTTTCCTTAAAATGTTTTCAAATCACCATGTTAAGTATTTTTTGTCAACACTAGTTTGACCCATTATAACATTAGTACTAAACATATTATTAATATATTATGTGTGAACTATAATAAAATATATTATAAATAAAATATTATAATATTTAGTTTATATTATTATAGTATTATAAGTATTAATGTAATGCAATATAATATTGTATAATGTATTATAACATTATATTATACTTTAATGAGTTATATTATTACATATTATTTTCAAATAATTATCTATTTGACTATTTTGGTATATCAATTTATTATTTTTGTATATTGTATTAATATTTTTATAATAGTGTTATTTTATTATTAATATAATATTATACTATTATTCATATAATAATATTGCTAATAATATTAATGTTATGTTATTACTAGTATGTTATTAATAAATTAATTAATTATAAATATTTTATTATTATATAATATATTATAGTTTTTAATATGTTAGAGTTTATTAATAGTACTTTAATAATATATTATTATTTATGATATTAATAAATATTATTATATTATGAATATATTATTTTTACATTAACATTTCTTAGCAATAATTGTTTTCTTATTAAAAATTATTTTACTTTATAATAAATTATATTATTTACTACATAATATATTAATATTTTATATATTATATTACATTTACTATACAATATGTTATTGTAATAATATTACTATATTTTTTGCTATTATTAAATATGTTATAATTATTAATATATTACAATTTATTT
>BQKN01029432.1:0-12164 GCA_022839385.1 Asparagus kiusianus
TTAAACTCTGTTGTAACGCTCAAAGTTGTAACAGATATCTCAAAAAAGAGAACAGTAATGAAAACAGCAACTTTTACCGGAAACAAGGGGAAAGATCGTCGGAGGTCGAGTAATACTCGCCACGACG
Organism: Asparagus kiusianus; assembly: GCA_022839385.1. Classification (NCBI taxonomy): domain Eukaryota; kingdom Viridiplantae; phylum Streptophyta; class Magnoliopsida; order Asparagales; family Asparagaceae; genus Asparagus; species Asparagus kiusianus. The sequence continues at coordinate 128 of BQKN01029432.1, forward strand.
CCCATATACTGCATGGGATGAGAACGATCCAGAAGGGTATCCCACTGCAAAATAAACAGTTAAACACTGGTTAGTCTCAATTATAAAAGGAAATTATACTCATCTTACAAATAGCTAAGATAGAGTCATTGTCTTATAAAGGGTGAGACGATTTGGCCACATTGTGCAATCACAAAACAGGGTATGTCGACAACATATCCCTGCCTTATAAAGCGCAATGTAGCGTCAAATCGCCCCCTTTATTTTTGAGATATAGTTTTGACCAAGCAAAACATATCTTTAAAAGCGTCGATCCTCACCAAGGAGAATCAAGGCTCTTCCCGATTGCCTCACCAAGGAGAACAACGTGGGGTAAAAAGGACCAATTTGCAAATTTTCAAGAGAAAGGGGTTAATTTGTAAAATTCCCAAATATGCCAAAAGCGTCGATCCTCACCAAGGAGAATCAAGGCTCTTCCCGATTGCCTCACTAAGGAGAACAACGTGGGGTAAAAAAGAACCAATTTGCAAATTTTCAAGAAAATAGGGACTAATTTGTAAATTTCCAAATACTGCCAAAAATAGCTCACCAGCATAGGAGGGAGGCGCGCCATCAGCCGACATAGCAGGGGAATGACCTCTCGAAGCACGCGACATGACGAGCTGCAAAATAAATTAAGAGGTCAGATCTAGAAAAAAAGATCCTTTTTTTATCAGATCTACCCCCCTAAAAGAGAAACTCGAGGCGCCATATCATAGTTTTAACCCCCACATACGATCCCACAAATACATAAGTTGGATTAAGCACAAAATAAGACAAAATTGTGGAAGATTTACCTGAAGAAAGGCTCGAGATCCAATAAAGATGAGATCTTTAAGGAAACTTGAACCACGCGCTCGAGGGGCCTGAGAGGAATTTTAAAAAATGGTTCTTTGAGGGATTTTTCAGTCCAAGATCCAAAGGAACCCTAGATCTAGGACAACTATCAAGGTTTGAGGGAGAACGAATGCTCGAGGGAAGAGAAAAGTCAAGAAAGAGATCAAGGGGGGGCCGGCCCTAGAGAGGAGGAAGAAAAGAAGAAAAAGAAAAAGAGGAGACCCCTTTTATAGTGTGGACCAAGTTGAACCGGACCGGACCAAGTTGAACCGAACCGGACCAGTCCAAATCAGTTCAAAAGGGACTGAATTAAGCGTCGAAACGACTTCAAATCAACTGAGGGTCTCATCCTTGGTTTATTCCTGTCTCTCCCACACATTCGGAAGGAGCGGAAGAATTTTTGAGCCAAATTACTACCTTTTTGGCTCATTTTCAAGCCGGTTCAGCTTATTTTGAGCACGGAAATACTCCAATAAGGTATACGAGTATAAACTATTCCCTATTTTTATTGAGAAGTTCCTGGAGAATATTTTTCTAAAAATATTCTTAAGGATAACTCAATAACACGACGCCGGACAACGCGTCGCAAATGAAGACTCGACGCCAACAACCGAGGGTTAGTTGTACGTCGAACCAATGAGCACGAGCTAAAAGATTGGAAAATCAGGAATCGACTTCAAGTTCAAGTTCCGACAACGGTCAGACAATAAATGCAGCACCGGAATCCTCACAGACATTCGACAAAGCACCGAATAGCCTGAAGGAGTGAAGGAATACAGAACGAAGGTCATTTCCAGGTCCCGTTACACCAACAAAGGGTAGGGGCAATCATATCCAAAGCATTCCAGACTCTTCTATAAAAGAACGAGGCTGGAACACTTTGGAGGGGGTATCTGTAGGCGTATAAAATTGCCTATAGGTCCCTTAGCACAGCTCGGCACGATAGTTCAACAAATCAACGGACGTTCGAGTGACGAAGCGAACTAACGAGGCTACGAAGCTAACGAACCGCACGTGAACAACGGAATGCATCCATTCGCATGCGGAATCAAATCAATGGTTCGGGGAGTCAACGAGTCATCCAACCAAGAGAGGATTTGAACTCAAACACCAAGTGGATTTACTGCCAAATCGGGAATCAAGTCAACAAATCGATTCCAGATCAAGTCAACCACAAACTCAATACAGAACCGGAAAACAACCGAACGACGGAGAACACCCGGGGGGACTCGGCCTAAACCGAGCCAACCTGGGGTGACTCGGCCCAAGCCGAGCCACCCTAGGGTGGCTCGGTGGCCGAGCCACCCCAGGGTGGCTCGGCATGAGCCGAGCCACCCTGAGGTGGCCGGTGTTTTTCCCCCCCTCTCTCTTGTGCACACAGGCACAGTTCAGAGAGCCTATAAATAGGCGGGGTGGTTGTTCATTTGAGAGGACTTCGGATTGAACTTTTGGAGAGCCGAAACTCTGCCGGATTGTGACCTCACCTCGGAGTTTGAAGGCTTGAAGACTTGGACACTCGGATTCGGTTCTTGGCGAGCACCCGCACCAAACAAGGCAGGAGTTCGAAGGAATCTAGTCCTTAGATCTACGTCGCTATACTCCGGATCAAAGCTTGGTTCTTTGATCCCGAGATTCGAGCGGTCGTTTCCTTGGTGAAACGATCCCTCCCGGCTATTATCTCCTTGGTGGGATAATACCCGTAATACGTCGTAGATCTGCTTGGATCCAGATCTCGCGGTGGTCAACGGTAAACAACCCCGGCGCAGGCAAACAACCCACAAAGCGAGTGACCGGATAACAGGAGCTCGCGATTTGTTCGGTAAACAAGGAAAGTTGTAATCTTTTTTCATTTTTTGTTTGATTTTCGTTGTAACCGGCTCTTATAAAAAGACCGGATCTTTGTAACTCAAAAAGTTGTTATTTAAGAGTGCAACGGAATCACCAATGAATAAGATGACCATTTTTCCCGCGAACAGTAACCGATAAACTGTTGCTAATGGAAACAATGAAATCAGAGAAAGCAATTTTTCTCGCGAACAATCTGGTGACCACAGTGGGAGCCACCGATCTCGCTGCCGAGATCGTTGCGTCGCAGCCGCGGATCTCAATCCCGGTCGAGGAGGAGGTCGAGTATGAATTTGACCAACAAAAGTTCGAGGAGTATCTATCATACTCGTCCGGATCCACCTCCCCCCGCAAGTCCAAGAAGTCTCTGAAGTTCTCCTCTAGGAGAAAAGTCCGTTGGTATGAAGAAGTCGAGAATACCAACAAAGATCTCACCCCGATTGATGCCGAAGTTACATCGAGTGAAGTTCCACCGACCTCCAACCAGGTCAAACCTGTCCTTGCCAACTCCTCCATAGTCGAGGGCGTAGTGACTCTCTCAAAGAGAGCCCGCCAGAGGCGACGTCAACGCCTGGCGTGGCAATTCGCAAAGGCAATGGAGTCCACTGACAGAATCCGCTATAATGCGGATCTGAAGAACAGGAGAGGCAAACAGCCTCAATAACCAATGAATGGCAACTCCTCCAAGCTGCCAACGAATGAATGGATCCGTGTCAAATGGAATCGTTCGACACTTGATGAGCGCATTCACAAGCGCCGCACACTGTCAGCGTAGGCACAGGCTCAAGTCCAAGAAGCCCGCAGAAGACTGCAGAAGGAAGTGGCCAAGAAGCCGCTACCAACCCGCCAAGTATGGAGGCCGAAGTCTGAAGCAGTAACTCAGGCTAAGGAACAATCATTGTAGCCTTCAAAGCAAGTTCAACCTCCCGAACCATCCCGAAGAAGGAGGTCAGTTTTGGAGCGCCTCGGTCCACTTCCCGATAAGGGATGCAGAGCTCCAGTTCAAGAACGTTTGGGCCCGATAAAGAAGCCCCGAACGACTCAACATGCTGGGAGTCACCGCCACCCTCAACATGATAAGGAGTTCGTAGCAGCTACGCGCACTAATTTGCGCATTGAAGTCCAGGAGCCCGCTGAGAACTCACGCCCACAAAGGCATGTTTCGAGGCACGTGACTCTTGAAAGCCCAAAGAAGGCAGTTCACCCTCAGAAGGAAACATTATCGTCTGAAGATGATAACGTTATACCTGAGAAGTCGTGCCAACACACGATAGGTTACTCCGACCTTCAAACGGACGAGTTGTACTATTGTGTTGGGGGTACGAGTAAAACCAGGAAAAGGAGTCCTCGAGAACTAGAAACTTAATGCCTCTGTTCCAAACTCATTCGGGCAGTATTGTCTGAGTGCAACTGCACCAAGACAGTCCCCAAAAGAATTTTGGTTTTCGAAAGGATCAGTACCGAAACGCCAAAACCAAAGCCTAGGTGTTTCCGACGAAGAAGAACGGTAGTTGAAGACGGAGAATTTCCGAGGGTCACCACTAATATGACCAGCAAAGGGACATCAACACAGGATAATCTCGAGTCGATTCCGGAAGCGCCCCGGCGTGTAACCCGTCTACAGTCTGGAGCCATCATACAAGCAACTTATGGTAGGATTCAGACAAGATTATCTTCAGAAGATGAAGAATCGGATACCTGCTCTGCGGTCGCATCAGATAATACGGTATCCAGCGAGGGACAACCCCACGAGTCACTTATGATAAGTGCGGAATAAGTGGCCAAGATGCTCGAAGAAGCCATGGCTAAACAACAGGAGAGCTTCAGGTTCGAAATATAGATGGCCATGCAGAATATGAGAGAAATACATGACCAACAAATCCAAGCACTGACAAACCAGGAAGGCGAACCAAGTCGTCGTAACCAGGTTAACCAGGAAGATGAGGACACACATGCGGATGAAGCTCATAATGCTAATAATCCTCCCGTCAATGCAGGGGGTGGTAACGAGAATGCTAACGAAAATACAGGTGAAAGTTTTAAGATTAAAAACCTCGAGAGCAAAATCAATACGTTGATTTTCGCTCAAGAGACGAAGAAGACGGGCATTCCTTGTCCATACCCAAGAGAATAGGAATCAATCCCGTATCCGACGAAGTTCAATCTAATTAACTTCACGCCATTTGATGGGAAGGGTTCACCCACTCAGCATTTGATTTACTTCAAATCACACCTGGGGGTTATCTCTGGTAATGAGCCTCTGATGGTACGGTCCTTCGTTGGCACTCTTCATGGAGCCACCTTCGATTGGTATCGCCGCCTCAAGCCAGGAAGCGTGAATAGCTGGGACAACAAGGAGACTAAATTCCTCACCAACTTCTTCGACGATGACACCGAGATATCCATCGGGTCGTTGCTTGACGAGAAACAAAAAGACGGGGAATTAGTTGATACCTTCGTCAAAAGGTTCCGGAACAAGGCGATGAACTATCCAGACCCGATCACTGAGGAGTTCATTCTCCAGACTTGCCACAACAACCTCGCGTTGGACGTGTTGGAAGCAATGGGGACAACACCATCCAAAACATGGAAGGATTTGAAGGTCCGAGGAGAGCAAGCCGAGCGATTCCTCAGAAGGAAGAAGGCGGAGAGAGGCCAACATGCGACGAATGCTCCGGCACAGAATTTCGTCCCACGAGGGAAAGGTAAGGCACATGCTAATGCAGTTGATGCTAATCAAACTTTCCAATTACAACCTCAGCAACAGCCACAGCAACAAACACCACAACAGTCGCAGTCACAATGGCGACAACGGCCTCAGAAGCAGAAATCTTCGGAGCCAAGATTTTCTAAAGTGTACTCCTTCAAAGATGACGAAGTTCCCGTTATCTTTAAGTACCTGTTGGAAAGTAACAAAATCCAGCTGCCAGCGATCGTGGATCAAGAAGGGGCTAGCAAAGTGACGGATCCGAAGTATTGTGCATACCATAGAGCGGTCCATCACCTTACAAAGTCATGCTATCATCTCAAGGATAAAATCTAGGCGTTAATTGATGTGGGCGTCATAACCCTGAAGTCGCCCAAGAATGTAGGAGCAAATGCAGTATCAATTAGCTTTGGATCAGTACCCACAACATGGTTTGAACTAAAACGCATCACCAAAGTAGGAATGAAGACAGTAAACGACGACCCATATGGACAGCGCCAAAAAGGACTTGTGCCACACACAGCCCTAAACGGCGAAATCCTCTGGGTCCATCCTGATCTTATTGAAGACGATCAGTGGGCGACTTCCTCGACCAGAAAGGGTAAAGGCAAGTCCTGCAATGCTACTTCCGCGATCTTCATAGTGATGAAGTTCCTACCTTCTCGCTCTCCGAAGAAGAACAAGAAGTTTTTGCCACTAGAAGCGGAAATCGGTATCACTTCAACTATCCATCACCTAGTGATCAGTTAGCTGAGCAAGGGGTGACTAAACTGGGACCAGCCAAAACTCTCACGGAACTGGGGGTGATTACGACTCCTAGACCGGTTGAAGAAGCTCGACGACAGCCGGTTGATAAACAGAAAGAAAAGAGGCCCCAGGAGGTGCAGAATCCGAAACAGTCTCGTTTCAATCGTCCGATTGGAAGAGATAAACCGAAGAGCTCGAACACTCCGTGCATCTTCGATATTATGGCTCAACTAGCTAACATTCCAGCGTGGATAACATTGTATGAGTTGCTATGGTTGTCTAAAGAAACCAGGGAAGCCTTGCAAGAAGCCTTGGCCAATTCAGAAGTGTTCCTTACTCAGATCAAGCCGGTACCTGAAAAGTCAGAACCGTTAATTCAACACTGCAATATAGTGGCTAAAAACCTTCCATGCATTACCTTCACCAAAGAGGATATGCAAACGAAGAATTCGAACCATGATCGACCCTTATATTTCATTGGGTACATTGGCTCCAGCGAAGTCAACCGAATCCAAGTGGATCCGGGTTCCGCTGTGAGTATTATGCCGCTTCGCTTGATGCATAGCCTTAGCATTCCAGTGAGTAAGTTGGCGTCCACAGGCACTGTTATCTATGGATTCAATACTAGCGGGTCAAGACCCTTGGGTAAGATCCGGATAAAATATCAAATGGGTGATTTGAAGACGGAAGTCACATGTTATGTGATTGATGTCGAGACTTCATATAACTTACTATTGGGTCGACCTTGGATCCATAGTAACGTTATAATCCCCTCCACTCTCCATCAGTGTTTGAAATATGTCGACACTGATGGAAGGGTCAGGACGGTGGTCGCGGATAAGCAACCATTCAAAGGGTTTGAGAATTATTTCACTGATTCTCTCCTTTATGGTAACGAATCCGATACTGAATCATCGACCCATGGCATGGATAGCGGAGAAGAAGCTGATACCGAAGCCGGACTTGATTACGATGGAGGTTTTGTTTTAAACGACATTGTACCCTTGGTAATCAATCTTGACGATGAACAATCGTCAGATGGTAGTTGTAACTGGCAACTTGCCAATAATGAAATAAATGATGATTTAGAGTACTCACTGTCTCTTGATGATGTGATAAAGGGATTGTATGATAATCCCGATTTATATACGCCGCTTCGATCGTCCTATATAACAAAGAAACACCTCCAGCATTCTTTCGGAACAACCTTGGTCGTCCCTGCCAAAATAGGAGGTGAAAAAGAAGTGATTTACGGTAAAGGAGAGAGTTTTCCATTACCAGATCATTTCTTAAGAGAAGATGAGAATGATGACAAACCTGGTCTGCATTTATCTAAGTATAGTCCGGACGCGCGCAAGCTCATGGAAATGATCACGGTTAATACCATAGCGGCTAACCATGAAGACAAAAAAGAGTTTGAAATGTAAATAGCAGAGCTATTAAAACTCAATTTGATTCAAAAAATAGAATTAAACCATTCTTCTTTTGCTTTCATGGTAAGAAACTATACTGAGCAAAAGAGAGGAAAAGTAAGGATGATCATTAACTATAAAAAAGTTGATGAAACCACAAAATTTGATGGATTCTTCATCCCCATTAGTGAATTGCTCTTACACAGAATTAGAGATGCTGTATGAATATTAACCCATCCTTACGTCAAAAACACCACCACTGCCTTCTTTCTCCCATCTACGTATCCAAGGAAGAGGATACGAGTGCAAGCGCATCATCTGAAGTTCTCAACATGTCTGACATGGATCCTCTCAATAAATCCATTTTATGTGAGCTTATATTTTCACCCAACAGACACCCAAATATAAGAAACCTCTGTGGAGCCCGTATTTAAATGGCGTTATTGGATGGTATTTGAAGTATTTGTGAACATAGAATTGCTGCAGTCAGCGTGGATGTTTAGACCGATCGTAGCGATATCCAAGATACACACATGATGATTACAAATGACCATTAGCGGGTAAGAAAATGTAGTAATGATTTAATGAAGTTCACAAGGACTACCATGACAACGTTTTCATTACACATTGAATCTATGAGAAATTTTATTTCTGTAACGTCTTCTCCGGATCTAAATTTGAATATGTGTGCACTTTTGAATTTGTATCCGAAAATATTTATCTATACTTTGGAAATATGAGATAATTGGATTATTAAATCAGTTATATAACGATAGTGTTTAAATCAATAATTGTAATTTTAGACTAAAATAGGATTTGAATATCTGAGTCTCTCAAGAAGTGTATGAGATATAGATTAAAAATATAAAAAAACAGTATGAATAAGACTCAAATTTAAAGAAAAACTTAAGTGGATTAAGAGATTAATCTATCAAATAATGTATCTATTTAATTTGATTTTCAAATACATATTGGTGAATGATACACTTCAATATTACTTTTATGAGATTCTTGTCTTTCCTGTGTATCACACATCGATACGAATCTCAAAGAAAAATAAGGGACTAAAGTTGATGGACATACTCTCAGTTCACTTAAGCTTATTCTAATTGTTTCCTAGTTTATATTACTATTATTTTGTTTATTTTCACTTTGGTACACCAAAAGTTTACCATCTTCATTTTGCTACTTCAAAATTTTTTTTTGATCCCTTCCCATTTCACTTCGGTATGCAAATGTTTTCTAAATATTTTGATCTCATAAAGTTTCAATCTCATTTCACTTTGATGCCCTCATTTAGATTCCATTAGATTTTCTATTAAATTTGTATCGCATTCTTAGCATATGATATGATACATTTAAATTCATATTACCAAATTGCTAAGCATGTAATATAAATTTAATAGAAAAGTTACGTAATCAAAATAGGGTGCCAACATGAACTGAGATTCAAACATCGGGTGTCAATATAAAAATAAATTCTTTAAGATATCAAATTAAAATGAGAGTGAAACCTTAGAGGTATCAAAGTGTTAAATGAAATGTGTAAATTTTAAGATACCAATGAATAGAAGCCTTACTTTTACTATAAAAAGTTTGTATAATTGGCTAAATATAAGAAAATTCCCTTAACTTTGAATAATTGTCAGGAAACCGCAAAATAACTTTGAAAATATCTGTGACCCCTTGAGGTATAGGGATTATCAGAAAAACCCCTTTAAATTTATAATATTATTATAAAATCCCCTTTTAACTTCAAGATTTAATCAGAAATCCCCTTTAAATTTATGATTTAGGGGATTTTCTGATGAAATCTCAAAGTGAAAGAGGGTTTTCTGATGAACCCTAAACTAAGCGGGGGTTATCTTATAATTTCAAACTTTAAGGGAGTTACCTGTTAATCGTTCAAAGTTATGGGTGTTTTCTGATATTTAACCATTATAATTTGGGAAAAATGTATTTAGGCCCCAAAAAAATAAAGTGATTGTGACTAAGCCCCCCGTATTATTTTTTGTGTGATAAAACCCCAAATAGATGAAGTTGTTATGTTTCAGCCCCTATTTTCTTTTTCCAGACAACACAGTGGGATTTGTTTAAGAATACCCTAAAATGCCCTCCTCTCTCTCTTCTCTCTTCTCTTCTCACGCTCAAACCATCCCCAATCCTTCCGATGTCGAGATCGCCGACTGAATCAAGGGCTGATTTTTGGTCCGGCACCTCGATCCTTGACAAGTTCTACTCCGTTCTCTCCTCATCCCCCGACGGCGCCCCCCTCGACGCCGCCCTCTCCTCCCTCAACCTCCACCTCTTTGAGTCCCTCATCCTCCAGACTCTGGCCCACACCCCACCCCTCCTCCCTCCTCCCTCCCCCCTCCCCAGGCCCCGTCTCCGACCTCCTCCTCCTCCTTCACCTCAAGTTCTTCGATTGAGTCGGCCACCAGCGCTCTCACCCCTACCGCCACACCCGCTCCGCCTACAACTCCATCTTCCACATCCTTGCTCGCACCCGCCGCGCCTCCTCCCTCCTCTACTGGCTCCACCACTTCTCCCGCCGTGCCCCCGCTGGCCCCTTCAGCCCCGACGACCTCTGCCTTAACGCCCGCTTCCACAACACCCTCGTGGTCGGCTACTCCGTCGCCGGCTGCCCCAACCTCGATCTCGACCTCGGCCTCGACCAGCACGCTGTTCCTTGGCCTCGACCTCGATTCCTTCGCCTCTCATGCTCTGATGAACTCTCTCATCGACGCCCGGATTTTCGATTTCGCAGAGACCCTGATGGAACAAATTGGGGAACGAGCCTTTAGTGTTCTCGCCAATATGCTTTGTAGAGACCAGAAGCTTAACAATCTTCATGAATTTCTCGAGGGTGCACAAGAGAGGGCGGTGAAGCCAACTACAGCAGTTTTGGCCCGATGTATCACGAGCAATTGCAAGCAAGGAGAGTTGGAGAAGGTTTGGTCCATTCGGTATATCTTCGGTGGCAGAGATGTTGAATTGTCTACGTATACTTTTGTATACACTAGTTTGATTCGAGCATTCATTTCATTAGGGAAGGTAGATGTGCTTATTGAGCTAATAATTTAGATGCAAGAGTCTGGGCATACCCCAACTAGGAATTTGTATCTAGCTGTTGTTGGTAGCTAATGTGAGGTGGGAAAGTTTGAGGAGGTTCTAGTTCTTCTGAACAAGCAGTTAGAACTGCTGAACAAGAAATCAGATATCAACGAATCAGATACGAGGACCTTTTACAATTACTTTATTGATGGGGCTGCTCATGTCAAAAGGCTCGAAATGGCTATGGAAGTTTTTAGCCGGATGGAGAGGTCGGGTGTCAAGCCAACTCTGGATACTAAGATTATTGTGTATATTAATTTAGTTGTGTAAATAGTTGATGTGGATGATAAACATTATAACAAGCTTGACTTTTATTGTTCTTATTGTATTTATGGTATTTTTGCTACCATATATTTACGTTTTGTTTTGATACAACATATATTTAACAGGCTCGAATGAAAAGTTACATGTTTACTTGAATGTCAACAGGAAAAGCTAATACTTAACATGTACATTTGACAAGTTAACATATTCAGTTGCATGCTATTATGTTATAAGGAAGTTGACATGTAACAGTGAAAATTAATATATTATGCTGAAAGTTAACATATTCAGCTGATAGTTAGCGTGCAGAGATGAAATATAACATGTTCATAAGAAAGTTAACATATGCAGATGAAAGTTAACATATACAGCTGATAATCATATTTTTATTACAATTTTATACCCTCATTATCTATTTTATATGAATAAATATGCTACTAATAATTGTTTTTATCTTTTAATTGCAGGTTAATGAAGAATAAATCTCAAACTCCCATCTCTCAACAAAAACCCATTATTTAAATGAAGAAATGAAGCAAAGAAGCCCATTGGAAAATCAATTTCCAATTTAACCAAAAGCCCAAGCTAAGATGAAGGATTAAAAGAAATATCAAAGCCCAAAAGCCTAAGCAAAAGCCCAAAATCCAAGCCCAAAAACCAATGGAAGAGGAGTTCTACGGACAACAACTAGAAGCAGGGAGGCATCGATGCCTGTATCGATGCCAGCATCGATACCCCTATCGATACTGGTATCGATACACTGAGCAGTTTGTTACGAATCAAAGGCTGAAAATTGATGTTTTTGGATAAGATTTCGATCCAATGGCTTTCATTCACTGATGTTTATTATAAATAGGGGTAGAGAGTGAGGGGTTAGAGGTGTAAAAATTTTTGTAACTCCTTTTTGGAGAGGGGGACTACTCTTAATTGAGAAGGCCATCCAAAATTGTAACTTTTTGTTGCAATTAATAATAATAATTTTTTCACCACTTTAAATTTTTCTCTTCTTCTCTTTATTGGATGATGAAGATGAAGATGAAGATGAGGAATTATTTGAAGGTTTGCATTTCTTTTCTTTTTCTCTTTTATTGCT
>BQKN01029439.1:0-11106 GCA_022839385.1 Asparagus kiusianus
ATATATATATATATATATATAGTATGCACACAAGCAGTAATAGTCGAAACAAAAGGATAATTCCATTCATAAAAAAGATCCTATTACAAATGGGAAATCAAAGGCAAGTTACAAGGCTCTCAATCGCAGCTCTGCCTCATGAATTTCCTCAGCATGGCGAAGCTCAAGCCTCCTTAGGACCTCTCGACGAAGATCTTCCTCTGTGCGCGAGATTAAGTCCTGAATAGTATCTTTGACATCCTTGAGAGCTCGATCCTTCTCCTCGACAGAATCAGCGACCAATTGCCGACGAGACTCAATGCCCTCCAGCTCCTTTACCACCTGATCACGAGCCTTCTCTTGAACGGCCAAGGAAACTTGTGCGTTAGCTATGACCTGCTTGAGCCTCTCTACTTCGAAAGAGAGTCGGGAGAGCCGATTATCGGCCGCCTGTTGCTTGTGGGCCACTCGTTCATCCGCGGCTTTGGCCTGCTCCAACTCCGCTGACAACTTTATCTCCAGTGACATAGTCTCCTTCAGGCGGCGATCACGATCTGCCATAGCCACTCAAACTTCGCGGGAGGCGAGATCAACAAGAGTGGAACTTTCTGCGCGGAGGGCAAGCAGCTGCTGAACAGCGCCCTCTACTTCGTTCAGACGCCGAAAATAAGGCTTCGCCGCAGTGGCGCCAAGCCTCTTGAGTAGGAAAAGCGAGTCGTGTTCAAGATCCTCCTTGAATTCTTCGAAGGGACAACTCTCCTCCAAGGCCAGCTGGATGCAGTGGGCCAAGGTATCTTGGAAGTTGACCAGAGCTCGAGCCACCTTCCTCTTTCGCCAACGTTCCAAGGGGGAGAGAGCGACATCCTCGGCCGAGGGTGAAGTCACGATTGAGGTGTTGGTGGTCATGACTGCGGAAGCAGCGATTGACGCCGCCAGAGCCGGAATGACCGCTGGTGCCACCAGGGTAGCAGCGGGAGAATCGCAGGTCGCCACAGACAAGGAAATGGCCATCAACCCAGTGGGGGTTCCCCCTTGAGCTGGAGACTCTTGCACCAAACGTTCACCCCCGACCGGTACTCCCTCGAAGGTGGAGGTTCACCCTTGTTGACCCGTAGGGGCCGATACTTCCTCCTCGCTCGATAGCGCTTCATGAATTGAGGCGTCGTCGTCCGTCTCTGATTCGCCTGAATGACCCTCCAAGAGGGAGGATCCTCCTTGCCAGCAGCCTCATGAGAAGGGCCAACTGCGGATACAAAAAGAAGACTGATAAATGCCCCCTTGGCTTAGAAGGATCAACAGCACTAAAACCCATGCTTACCTGAACCCCCTAGTTCTCCTCTGTCTCCACTCCCCTCCTCTTCGTCAGAAGGAATGGGGATCGCTTTCTCGACTGCACCTGCACGGATCCAATATGAATAGTTAGAAAATACGAACCCGACTTCGTACACAAGAGTACCGCGCCGGAAGATTACCTCCTGGTGCAGGTGCGAGAGTCGTTGAGACCCCTGCCTGTGGCCCCACATCGGATGAAGGAAGGGTGTCCTTCGAGGTCACCAGAGCCGCCCACGGTATGGCAGAAGGGGTAGGTTGAGCAGCTCCCACCCCAGAGACAGTATCGTCCTGACCATCCACTGCTTTGGTGGTCCCCACAGTCTCCTCGCTACGAGCCTTCTTGGCCGCTTCCGCTCTGGAACCCTCCGCCGCTTCTCGCCGTAGTTTCGAGAGCAACGAACTGCTTGGAGATAACAGAGGCATCCCCATCCGCCCAGCAATCGTGCTCCGGGCTTGCTCCAGACGTTCACCCGCTCGAGTCAACTCGACAGGCTCCCTACGCTCGCCTTGGGGATCCGAGGGAAGACTAGGAGAAGGAGCTCGCGTCTCTGGCGCCTCGGACTCATCCATACCCGCGTCGGCGCCATCGGTGTCCTCAACAGGATCCTCTGAGAACCATTCCCTAGCAGTTTGGTGGCCCCTCCGCCTCGAAGAGCGAACAGCCCTTCTGGGAGGACGCCCCTATTCCGCCAAACACGAACCCTGGAACCAAAAGCCTTCGGGAGCAGCGTTGGCGCCCCGATACCACCGGCAGTACAGGAGAGTGTGGTGCAGGTCACGATCCTTCGCGGGTAGTTCAAAGCGGGCATGGGTACCGCCAGCGTGAGTCCAGAACCATCCCCGAGCTCCGTCCACCAACCCTCCTTCGAAGTGCAGATGGGGATTGGCATTGCCCACGTATAATTGGTCGTACCCAAACTGGCGGGCGAACCTGCAAGGGATGTACGACTCGAGATAGCACACGGAGCCCGTTCGTAAGATATGATACACCGGCCGAATGTTCACCAACCAGCGGAAGGCGCCGCGCGAGAGAGCGGTGTGATGATCTGTCGTCGGCGCATCTCTAAAAGACTCCCCGTATCTGCCTCCACTAAAATAAGGGAAGAAACGGCGGAAGTTGTAGTGGACAAAATGGGAAAGCATCTTCCGCGTGTCAGGAATATCCTTACACTTCCAGGAGCACCTCTCCAAGCGCTCAACGAACGAAACAAATTTGTCTCCTTAAAGAGTCGTGGGGGCGCTCATCAAACATTCACAATGGCAGACAAACAATGCCATCAAATAAGTATATGGCAGCCCCACCCTAGGATTGGGGGTCCTGATAATCTCTCCTGCCCCCTCATCGATAGTCGATACACGGCAGAATTGGGCCGTCAGGGTGCGGAGCCCCCGATGGATGCACGCTATCGTCGCTGACACCAAGGAATAAGACTTCCCGTGGGCCAAGCAAACTGCCGGATACACAACCTGTAAAACCCCAAAAATTTCTATAATAAATATATGTGAATTATTGATAGTAAATAATTCCCTTGTGATGAATAATCATATATATACACATATATATGTCATATGAATGTAATTATCTATGTTTGAGAACCCAACAAGTGCTTATATGTGAGAGGAATAGAGTTAAAAATCCCAGACTAAGGATTTTAATCCCAGCAGGCTTTTTCTGTGCTGAGCGGTTGATCGGCGTGGTCGACCGTGGCGGTTGATCGGCGTGGTCGACCGTGGCGGTCGACCGGGCCGGTCGACCGATCAGCGGTCATTGGGTTTTTCCAGATTCGGGTCCAAACGGGTTCGGGTCGGGTTTTGTGAGTTGATATATATTTTTTTGCCCGAGAGAACCTCTCCCAGATTTGAGATTTCAAAACCCTAGCCCCCTTTCTCTCCCCTCTCAAAACCCTAATTTGGATTTGGTGATTTGGGGGAGTTCTTGAGGATTTGCAGCGGGATTCTGGAATTTCAGCGAAGGGAATCAACCTATTGCAGATCTAGGACATTCGTTAACACCCAAGGCGAGTAATTTCTCGCCCAATCCCCACCCCTTTCGTTTTCATGTCAAGAACTGAATTTCTATTGGTTTTATGGAGCCAAATTCGTATTTTTGAATAACTAATAGTTTACTATGGCATAGAATATGGATTTGGGATTTTATATGTTTTAAAAACTCACCCATGTTCTGTTAAAGAAGATCTAGATCTGAGATTTGCCTAAACAAGAGTTAAATCATCTTTACAGTTATCAAAACGTTTTGGATTTGTTTCTCGTGGATTTAAAATTTTGGAAATATAGATTTCAAGCTTGGGATTTTGTTGTTCAGTATGATTTCCATTTCATTAAAACTCATGTTATCGTAATATATAAATTTTTGTTTCAGGTTTAGCAGCTGACAGAAAACCCAGATTGGGTTTCTGTCTGCTTGGCGGTCGACCGGCGCGGTCGACCGCTGAGCTCGTTTTAAGGCTCCGGTCGACCGCGGCGTTCTGCCGGTCGACCGCGACATTTCATCGGTCGACCGCGACGTTCTATCGGTCGACCGATAAGTCGCGGCGGGTGACCGCCAGGCCCGTATCGGAGTTCGGTCGACCGGATCGGTCGACCGCCGAACCCTCTGTTGCAAAATTTGCAGTTTTGTGTATTGAGTGTTTTTACTCGTGTTCGAGGGTTTACCTGGATTACCCGACCTTAATTATTAGCCCCACTATGTGTCCATGCATGATAGATGACATAGGGTATAATTTTGGGACTTTTATACTGATTTATTTGTGAGATTGATAAGTAGATTTCACTACATGTATCGTAGCGATCTTTTATTATAGTCCCTCTCAGTCCTCGTGTTGGACTATAATCCATAGAAGTCCTCGTGTTGGACTATAATCCCTCTCAGTCCTCGTGTTGGACATTTGCCATTATTCCATGAGTTTGGAAAACTACAATAGTTAGTTCTCGTTTCAGACATAGTTCTTAACCCTGCACGTGACTATTATACAGCAGTTCACGACATGATAATTATGTAGATTTTGGTATTGACACTTATGTAGATTTAGACATGATATTCATGCAAGTAATAACATGATATTCATGTTGGCTATGTCACAGCACTGTAATTATGCTCTGGTGTTTGTTGTATTTCTTCTATTATTGTTACTGTACTAGAACATTGGGTTTAGTATTTAGGAGTTTATAAATTTGAGATATAAGGTATATACATGAGGGTTTCCTTGTTTGGATTATTTCGCTCGACATACCTATTCTCGTGTTGTAAACTTCTAAATACTAAAACCCTCTTTAGTGAGATCAATGATTTTAGATCTATTATATATTATCTGTATTTACATAAACAACGAGCCCTTTTCCCTTGGGGTTGGTTGTGATGTTACTCGCTAGCGCTTTGACGCTCGTTGTCCCTCCCCCTTTTAGGTCACGAGCCAGGAGCACGGAGTGTCGCGGGTTGATAGCGGACCACTTTAGTGTTCAGCTTTACTTTCTAGCTATGTATTATTTTCTTTGGGCTCCACTGTTGTGTGGTTAGACATTTGAGGGTATTATTCTAGAATTTGTAAAGGCTAAGTGCCTTATTTATTCTTGTCAGATATCTGTATTTGAGACTTGTTGACTACTCCAGTTTATTTATTCAGACATTGACCGTGTATTTCCATTTGTCGGATGATGAGATATTTATTTGATCACTATCATTTCATCAGCCCTTTGTGTATTATCTTTTACTTGCTTTTGTACCTACACCTGTTATTGATTCTACTAGATAGATGTTAATTGTGATGGTAAAACGTGTTATTGCACGGTGTGGTGCATGGCAGGTTTGACATTCTTGGTTTCACCTTGGACTGCAGCCTTGTGTGAACCCAGGGGCGTCACACAACCTCCACAGGAAGAGCCTCAAAAGAATGAGTGGAGACTACGCACCTCTTTAGCCACAGCATGAGATACCCCGCAAATAAGGCCTTCCCAGATATAGGAGACTTAGCCTGGTGGTGAAACGAGTGGAAAACCATTCCGGATTTGAATCCGCCCTCGTCACACTCAAGAGCTACTGTGGCCTCCCCTTCGGCCATCCTCCTCTCCACTTCAGCCTCGTCACACTCGCCTAGCGGGAGAGATGGCTTCCCCTTGACATCGTTCCCTGGGAACAGATAGTCAGCCCAATTCTTGTGGCTGATCCCCGGGGTTCTCTTCTTCTTCCCCTTATGATCCGCAGCTCCTAAGGTACTAAGGCAGATGTGGTAGTGGCAGAGTAACTCTCACAGGGTTTCAACCGCCAAGGGGGAGTGGTTTGAGAGCTGATCAATCTCATCTTGGTCGGGGACATATTCCTCATAGGGAAAGTCCCCCAGAGGCAACCCTGACACATCATACATCTCGTGAGGGGTAATACTGAGCTCACCGTTGGGGGTGAAGAGCGTGCCGCTTTCCGCACAATACAGTTTCAGGATGCTGTGGAACTGGGAAGCGTTGATCTGCAAACCATGTCGAGTGGCTTGAATGGCCACATACAGCTCCGAATCCTTGAGATCAGAATTCTCGGCCAGGACATAATCGGTGATCTTGGACCACCAAGTGTCACTACCAGGCGCCGAGTATACCCACCCCGGGGCTCTGAAGTCTCTTGGGGGAAACCTCCCACCGACACGGAAGAAGCGATGGTGAAAAGTCTCCGCTACCGCCGTCGTCTCTCCTGCCGGCGGCTCATTGGACAGTAAGCCAGGGAGCAAACCCGTCACACGCTTACAGGAGCTCTCCACCCCATACCCAGCCGAAGAGCCCGTGAAGACGTCGCAGGTGACCCCGTCCTGAGACGGAGTTAAGTCCCAGTTCATCACGCGGGGGACCGCGAGAGACCGCAGCTCGACGATCGAAAACCCTCTCGGCATACTAGGGAGGTAATAGTGTGTCCCTTCCACCGTACGGAACCACCTGCTCTCTTTGAGCAGCAGAATGGAAGGATCGGTCGCTGCATCGCCGAACAAAAATTGAGGCTTTGGCAGCTCCGTCCTGGCATCATCTGTCAACACCGCATCAGTCGTTAACTCACGTAATGTCAGGTGATACCCGTCCGTGACCCTCTTTACCAAGCCATAAGGCTTATCAACAGTGAACGCGGGGACCGGAGCCAAGGAGGAAAATCGAGGAGGTGCCGTATAGCCTGTAACCCCAGCGTGGCCAACGGCCACACCCTCGGGAAAAGCCTCATCAGAAAAAGTCGCTGCGAGAAGGAACAAAAAGTCAATCAAGACAAAATCCGCTGTAAGAGCAAAGTCGCCCATCAAACAGTAAAGGGCCAAACTCGCCTATCAAAAAGACGGTTCGCCCCCTTCCCGTTAGAGTTTGAGCTCGCCCGAGGAGACAGAAATCACCCTCTAAAGGCAAATAGGGCAAACTTTGCCCCAAATCGGGGAAGTTACCAAAGGACGGCAGAGTCCCAGGATAATGAGCGACACTCATCCCCCCAACCCGATGCCTGTACCCTATACGGAGTCATCCAACGCACCCATCGACTTACCTGAACGCGGCTCTGGTTCACCGGCGGGCATGCCGGCGGAGAGACGGTCGGAATAGCGTCCGGGGCCTGCTCCCCTCACTTTGCACCTCTTAGATCTTGGAGCCATTGCAAGTATGAGGCGGGAACTCTTTCCTTAGAAGTTTTTTTTTAAGATTCAAGAGCACGGTAACTCCCAAAGGAGGAAAACGGCTGGTTTAAAAGGGCGAAGTCGTCCACGTGGCCACGATTGCCCTCGAAAGGCGAAACCCTGGCGGACAGGAGACGTGGCCACGACTAAATTCGACGGCCCAGATCACCCCCAGTATATCGAAAGGACCAAAATTGGCGGCTACATCCGACGGTTGGATTCGAAAACCACGGCCACGATCCAAACGAGGCGCACGAAGTCGACGTCGAACTGTCGAATCACAAAGGACAGGACGGAACCCCGCCGCCATAGCTGGAAAAGCGCTAAACCCGACAAGTGAACACGTGATTTGCTCTCACTGGGCTTACTTTCGCCCAAATAAGAGGTCTCATCAACAAAAGTGCTGATAAAATCCGCAGGTCGGGCGGAATTTCTCCATCGAAGCTTAAACTTCGCCTGCATGATTCACCCACCTTTGGGAAATAAGCGACTTGCCCAAAATCTCGAAACCGACAAGGTGACCTTATTTAGACCCGCGCCCCAGGCGGCTAAGGATCAGAGTAGAAATCTTAGCACAAAGCCTAAGAGAAACTACTCGACAACTCATCATACTGAGGGGAATTGTATGGCTAGCCCGATTCAAACGGTAATCGGTAAAGGCAGATCAAATCCGTTGATAGCTAAGGATTTGCTAAAAATCCTAAGGCACTTGGTCCGCCCAACGCTTCCTTGTTCAAAGTATTCCAGACCACATGTAAGCCGGTTTTGGTCTGAAAACTTTGAAGGGGGTCTTGTAGACGGTAAAAATTACCGCGACGGACTAGCGAACAAATTCGCCCACAAGTCAAGACCATCCACTTAGATGAAGAATGGAGTGTAGCCATGAAGCGGGCTCGACGGCACACCTGGGCCCTCACGCGCCAAGTCACATGGGCCCACTAGTAGAGTGAATCCGCCCTCATGAGCCAAATTCGCTCGCAGGGGTCAAATCCGCCCTCATGAGCCAAATCCGCTCGCTGGGGCCAAATTCGCCCTCTTATACCAAACCCACTCGCAGAGGGCCAAGTCCACCTACGTGAGTCGAAATCCGGGTTTCTAGGGACAAGCCTCCCCTACTTCTCGTGATGCGAGGGGAGGGAGCACAGTGCTCCAGACTCATCAAACGGCCGCCCGCAATTCAAGCGAACAAGACAGGCGCCGGACCGGCCTGCATACTCATAAATGCGGGTCACCTCACCCATCAGAATGGAGAGCCGGAGCCGTCGGCGCGCAGCAAGCCATCTAGAGCCCACTCTGGCACGAGACGTCCACTTTCCCGCCTCTACCAAGACATAGGGAGAGGAGAGAGGGCACAGGACCCCAGGACCATCAGGTGGCCACTCAGTGGCTCGCAGCGTGGGTAAGCAAACGGCTGCCAGAGCAGCCTGTACCCTCATAAATGCTGCTTGCCTCACTCATCCAAGTAAAGGGAGAAAGCCGTCGGTGCTCGATGAGTTGGCCAGATCTACTCAAGTATCTGGCAGCCGCTGTCACAGATACAAGGAGGGGCTTTCCCACTCCTGCGCGACGTGACACAATATGCGGCTCCTCGAATGACCGCTGGTAGTACAAAGGAATAGCAGAATGTCTCTGAGCAATGTATGGTCATATCCTATAATTCCAGGAACAACCAAACTGTCTCTCTCCCATTTAAAGGCTTCTTTCAGCAACCTTAGAGGGGGTCGATCGATTGATCAATCAAAAGAGGAAGAGGCTTCTTGCATATCCTTGCATTACAGCGCCATCTCCTAGTTCTGAGCCCTGATCGCCGGTGAGCCAGAAGAGAAGAACTCCCTCACCCTGAGCTTCTACTGAGTACTGAAGCTCTCCGACAACCTCTGTCGAATCGTCCAAGGGAAGCAGACTCGGCACGAGCACCAAGCGAAGCATCCTGTAGCTACCTTAAAGTCCCCATGATTAAACAAAGAGGGCCTTCCCTCTGCTTCTGTTGTAATCATTTGATTATTAGTTTGTAATAAGCCTTCTTATCAATACAAACGAAGTTCCCTGTTTTCGGGAGATCAAAAATTACACCTACAGAAGATGGCGACCACAGTGGGAGAAGCTGTTTCCTCAAACGAAATGGTGGTAGCTCAATTCGACGAGGTTGTTGTTGGGACGACGGTGGAGTCCTTAGAGATCGAGTTTGATCAGGCCAAGTACGAAGAGTACTTGTCTTCCTCCTCTTCCTGTGGGGAAGCGTCCCGCAAGCGCCACAGAGTCGTGCGCAGTAGCCGACCTCAGATGGTCAAAGCTCCCGTGCCAGAAGGCTCTACCTAAGTCTTGACGGGGAAATTCATCCTAAACTCTCTCGAGGCCGAGTCCCAGATCGAGAGTATGGAGGGAGGGTCTACTAGATGGGTCGCCAAACGACCCTTGGTAACACCCGTCACGAAGGAGACACCAGTTCATTCCGGCAAAAGCCACACTACCATAGCCCGCACAGATGCTCTCCCCACTGGAAGAGCTAGCCAACAGCGACGGCAGACGTTTGTCGGACAGGAAGCCCAAACCTCCGCTTCACACAACGGCCTGAATTACCATACAGGCCCGAGAAGCGCCAGACGAGAGGACAACTCGCCCAATATCGGATGGTCAGACGGAGAGGGTGAATCAGGTGTTAGAGGACATGTTGCGGGCATGTGTCATTGACTTCCAAGGCAGCTGGGAGGATCATATTCCTTTGGTAGAATTCGCTTATAACAATAGTTATCAGGCGACGATAGGTATGGCTCCATATGAGGCATTGTACGGGAGGCCCTGTAGATTGCCGATATGTTGGGCAGAGCCAGAGGACAGCTTGATGCTTGGACCAGAGCTAGTGAGGCAGACTACCGAGAAGGTAGCATTGATCGGGGAGCGGATTCTAGCCGCTCAAAGTTGGCAGAAGAGTTATGCAGATAAGAGGCGTAGACCCTTGGAGTTTCAGGTGGGAGACTCAGTCATGCTGAAGGTATCGCCTATGAAAGGCGTACAGCGATTTGGGCGACGGGGGAAGCTCGCGCCGAGATATATTGGACCATTTCAGATTTTGGAGCGTATTGGAGCTGTGTTATATAGACTAGATCTTCCAGCATCGATGTCTAGTATACACAATGTATTTCATGTTTCTATGCTCAAGAAACACTTGCATGATGAGGAGCAGCAGCGAGTTTTGGATGCACCAGAGATTAAGCTTCAGGAGGATCTGACTACTATTGAGATTCCGGTTTGTATACTTGCCAGGGAGGACAAGAGACTCAGGAATAAGGTGATTCCCTTAGTGAAAGTTCAGTGGAACCGAGGAGGCAATGAGGAGGTTTCTTAGGAGCGCGAAGAGGACATGCGTCGCGACTACCCACACTTGGTTGAGCAGGTAAATTAATTCCTATTATGTCATATATCTTATTTCATGTTTATATCTTTGGTTATGTTTACATTTAACGCTAGAATGAAGATATTTTTGCTTAATCTTTAACCATTTGGAACACATGGTATATGTATGGGGGGTTCCTTGTTTGGATTTTTCGCCCGATGTACTAGTTCCGCTAGATTAGGATTTAAGCGAAAATATTATCATTTTAGATCGTTAAGTATACATATCTATATGTTATCTAGTAATCCATATTTCTAGATTTGTATAATTTTCGAATTTTGAGGACGAAATTCTTTTAAAGGGGGAAAGAATGTAAAACCCCGAAATCTTTTTATAATGAAATGTGTGAATTAATAGTAATAGATATTTTTTTGTGATAAATAATCATATATATATATGATGTACATGTTTATCAGTGTTTAGGAACACATTAAGTGATTATATGTGAGAGGAATCGAGTATATGACCGGCCTATGAATTTTCTCCCAGTAGATATTTTTGGGCGACGTGGTCGATCGCATCGGTCGACCGATCAGCGGTCAGAGAGTTTTCTCAGGTTCGGGTTCAAACGGGTTTCGGGTCGGGTTTGTTGTTTGGTAAATAGGCTAATAACCCGAGAGAACCCCATCTTCTGATCTGAAATCAAAACCCTAGCCCCCCTCTCTTCCCTAAAACCCTA
Organism: Asparagus kiusianus; assembly: GCA_022839385.1. Classification (NCBI taxonomy): domain Eukaryota; kingdom Viridiplantae; phylum Streptophyta; class Magnoliopsida; order Asparagales; family Asparagaceae; genus Asparagus; species Asparagus kiusianus. The sequence continues at coordinate 11,033 of BQKN01029439.1, forward strand.
ACTCTCTTTGCTTGGTGATTGGGAGGAGTTCTTGAGGATTTTCAGCGGGATTGTGGGATTTCAGCGAAGGGGAT
>BQKN01029458.1:0-11579 GCA_022839385.1 Asparagus kiusianus
CTCGCTGGCGAGACAGCAAATACTGTCTCGCTGGGCGAGACAACAAAATACTGTCTCGACCGGCGAGACAGCAAAAGACTGTCTCGACCGGCGAGACAGCAAAAGACTGTCTCGCTGACGAGACAGTAAAAACTGTGTTTTGGGTGATTTTCCCAGTTTTGAGTGATTTTCTATGTTTGGATATCTATTAGCATTTTTTGACGCCTACAGATACCCCCTCCAAAGTATTCCAGACGTATTCTTTTATAGAAGAGTCTGGGATGCTTTGGATAAGATAGGTTTTACTTACGATCCCTTCAATGCTTGGTTGAGTAGATCGTGTAGCAGGACTTGCAAATGGCTTCAACCCTTGACCTCTTCTGTATTTAGTCTATTCAGTTCTTTGTAGAATAGCTAATGTTCTTCCGGCGTCGCGTTTATCGCTTGACCGTTGTCGAGATCTTGAATCGAAGCTGGTATTCGTTCTTGTAGGTTCAGCATTTGCTGTCGCGCCCGGCGAGACAGCATTTGCTGTCGCGCTCGGCGAGACAGCATTTGCTGTCGCGCTCGGCGAGACAGCATTTGCTGTCGCGCTGAGCGAGACAGGGGGTATAAAATCGGGACTTAGGATTTTTTTAGGGTTTCTGGGCGATTTTTCTTGGGCGATTTCGTCGATTTCAGAGGCGATTTTCAGGCGATTTTCGACCAGTTTTCTTCCCTCTCTTCTCCTCTTTGTTCTTGATTCGTGTGGTGTTTCGTTTGAGGGAGATTTCACTCGGATTTCAAAGGTCTGTTCGCCCCCCCTTTCTCTTTCAAATTTTGCACTTTCTTTAACAGCGATGCTATCTGCACTGTTTCTGTCTTGTGGGTTTGATTTTCTTGTCGATTGCATGCTCAAAACCTTAATTTTCCCCTTGTATTTCCTTGTAGATCACACATTCACTATGTCGCCACGCAAATCCAAGGGTTCCCGAAGCCGTTCGACCGCCCAATCTCATGAAGAGGCTGCCCCTGCTGCCGCCTCGCATGGGGGTATATCTTTTTCATCTTTTCACCATTTTAAATACTGCATTTCATCAATTTCATATATATATACCTGTGTTTGTATGCAGATCCTCGTTTGTATCCTTTGAGATACTTTCGAGAAGAGCCGGCATCCTCCTTTGAGGGGATCGACGCTTAAAAGTGCTCGTTTTGCATAGACAAAACACACTTCTGAATATGCAGGGGCGATTTCATATCATCCCACATGTGTTAAAAGATTTTGATATGTCGTTATAATGCTCGTGCATAGTAACGCATATCTCTTTTGTGCATGTGGTTGATGGAAAATCGTCACACCTGTTATGAAATAGCGACTATATCTTATAGAGTAAGATATACCGCTTTTTTTTTAAAATTTTAGGAATATTCTTACACCATTTATGTGTATGTTTTCTTAATCAGTCCACTTTTCTCCTACCGCTATTCCTGCTGATGCTGTCATGGGTCGGAGCAATATTGCTCATTCCCTTTATGAGGGATTGCCATTAATAGCGTCTGCTCCCCGATTTAAACCGGATTATAGTGAAGGAGCCCGGGAATTGATCCAGCGAGGTAGTTGCCGTATTTTGCGACGGATAATCACCGACACTCCTCTGATTTCAGAACGGGATGACAATAAGTATATAAGGAAACCAGATTTCTTGTTTGGCGATTCGATGAAGGATCCGGAGATCGCATTCTGCAAGCCCGCACAATGGTTACATCAAAGCGGGTCATCATTCTTATATTTGCCTTTGATTCCTCGGGATCACTCACTACTAAAATTCAGGAATTTGTCAGTTAACCGCGAGATGTTCTGGAGATTGACCGAAAACCACGAAAGCATTCATTGTGGTTTTATAGGGAAGGAAGTCACCCCAGGCTCAAGTGAGAGAGCTTCGATACGAGGGCTTCATCCAGGTGTTTTAGGACAAGATAATATACCTCATAACGAAAAGACAGTGCAAGCTAATACCGTGAAGAATCGGTTAGCGGTAGCGGGTAAAGTATTACCCCGAGAGAGTTTCCGATGTTATGGATGGGTACATTATTTCGGAGAGAAATGGTGGTGGACCAGAATGACTCGCTATGCGTTGAAACGTTGGGAGCGAGAGTTAAACGATTTGGGGTTGGCAATCCCAATTCGTGCTACCATGAGCGGTCTGCAGATTAGTGTGGGTCATTTTCTCTGTTTGTTCGAGATTTACAACCCGGACACTAATACATTCTTTACCCAGAATGGGGAGCTCGGACTACCACTGCATGAAATGATGCAGGTGTCTGGTTTACCAATAGGTGACGTCCCATATCAAGAGTTCCTCCCGACCACCAATCAACTGAACAAAATAAAGGATCGGTCGTCTGTGACTCATGACGTTCTGTGGGAGTTGACTTGCCATTATCACATAGCTACAGCCGAGATGGACACTAAAGCCAGAAGGAAGTCTCCTCAAGTCAGCTTAAAACAATTCGCCGATTATTTGTTTAAGAATTTGGAAGATCGCTCTAAGGATGTATGCGGATTGTCTCCTATGAGCACAGATGAAATCAATCGGCTGTTGGAGAAAACAAACGCTCAGACTTACACTTCTCATTCAGAAGATGGGTTTCCGCATGGGACAAAATTCCGTTCTTATCTGTGGCAGGCCAGTGTTCCGATTAGCTCTAATGCTCTGCTGGCTGGTTTTCTAGCCTTGTGGCTAAAGAGGTGCGTAGTTCCCCACCAGTCTTCTGATGTGATGCCGATGGAAGTATTATATCCAGCCATCCAGTTAGCTACAGGTCGCAAATTATCCTTGCTTCCTGCTATGGTGGCTGCCATTCACAGTGGATTACGGCAGTTAATCACTGTGTTCACTCAGGAGAAAAAGAAACCCTCCGCCAGCCTATCAGTTCCGAAGCTGGAGTTGCCATATACTTATCTAATGGCCTGGTTAGTACTTCACCGGCCAGATTTAATGGAAGCTCCTAGGGTGGTAGATCCTCATCTTCCTCTGTTACAGAATCTTGAGGCTTGTAAGTGGATTAAACATCGAGAGCCGGACATATCAAGGCAGTTCAAAATCCATAAGTGTTGGGAATTCTTCCCCTGCTTCCCTTGGTTCTCTGGCACCTACAATACCACTTTAGCGGATACCGAAGATCCAAGACAGAATCGCACTATTTTGGATGTTGGATGCTTCAGATGGTTGATGAACATCCGACCCGGTTACTTGTTATTTCGGGTAAGAGACATTTGTCTTATCGAACCATATCTCCCATATCGATTTGCTCGTCAATTCGGCTACGACCAGATATATGTCGGCAACCCGAATCGTCACTTAAGCTTCCGAGGAGGACTCATTGATGGCGCGAGAGCCTGGTTTTGGAGTATTGCTGGCTGTACGGGCGCTGAGTTCGATCTCCCTTTAGAATCGCCGCCTCTGCGGATGACTTTCTTATATTGCAAGTGGCTGATGGCCGCCAATACTGTTACCCCATACCGAAGCATGCCGGAACCAGAAGAAGAGATAGTTCCGCGGCGCTCAAGCAGAACGACGCGTGAAGTTAAGACTTCATCTCGAAAGAAAGAGGCTGCCGAATCGTCTAGGAAAGGAAAAGAACCGGCTCGCTCAGCCGGTAGTGAAGAAGAATTCGACTCCGAGAAGACGGAGACTTCTGAGGAGGAGGGTGAAAGTTCAAGTTCTGAGGAAAGATCAGGTCTTCCTGATTCTTTCTTTGAAAGAGGGCTTGTGCGCCCGTCTGCTGCTACTGCTCAACCACCAGATGCTCCGAGAAAAAGGAAAGAGAGAGTCGTTATGGAGTATCCGAACCGGATGACGGTGGAAGTTCTCAGCGAGGATGAAGAAGATGAGGAAGACACGGTGCCTCTTGCTCTTAGGCAAAGATCTCGACCTTCCGCTCAAGCTCAAACTCAAGCCACTCCCAGGGCTGAATCACTCACTAAGCATCGCCATGAAGGATCTGGAGTTAGGGGTGAAACGCGTCCATCGAAGAGACAGAAGAAATCCACCTCCAAACCGCGTGTCTCTCTTCCGGCAGTAGAGGAGATGTCTGATCACAGTGCTTCTTCAGATGAGCAAGGTAACTATTTGTTTTTGTCGCTCTTACATCTATTTATATACTCAAACTCATTTTATGTTCAACTTATGTAGGGAGTCGAGAAGAAGGAGAACTGCGAGTTGATGCTGCTTCTCCTGGAGGTATGGAGACCGAAGAGACCAGCTATGTCCAACAGATGCAGGATGCTTTGAAAGAAGGACCAGCTGGTATTCCACCACCTCCTGAAATGGATCCCTCAGCTACGGACACAGGTACTGATCTTTCTCCTCTGGGAAGAGAAATCCGAGAAATGAATGAGTCGGACCGTGTGCCTCCTCTAATGACCTGTGTGCTTTCTATTCTTTTAGCTAAACTAAAAGAAGTTGGCACAAGTAGCGAAGTTGCTGAAGTTGTCCCGACGGACAAAGGTAAAATTAACCTTCATCTTGAGCAAATTCACCTGAATTCATAAGTTATTTACAACTCAATGTACTTCCTGTAGATATCGTAACGAGCGAACCAGCAGAAGGAGGAATCGCCCATACTCCTAAAATCGACGACTTCACTGATTTCGATTACCGTATCGATATTTCAGAGGGCGATCATCAAGAAATTTCCGATTTGTTGTTCGGGAAAGACACTGGTGCGGCCACAGAATCAACGATTGGCGCTGATTTAACAGAAGCAGGTCCTTCTGAGAGTAAGGCTTCTATTCTGTAAACTTCTCACCTTACATTTTCTAGCTTGATTAATCGTATAAATGTTTGAATTATAGGACCAGCCGTCGAAGCTGATACAACTACAATCACTGGAACGACTGATCAGCCGGAGGGTCGTGAGCTCGTGCCATGGACAGGAACTGAAGTTGATTTGCAATCATTAGTTCTTGAATCTCAACCTCGTACTCCTATGGACCCCATGATGATAGAAGTCACCGTCACTCCCCAGATTAGTCCAGTCGCAACAAAAGCAAGACCAACTGAAGAAGTTGGTACGTCGGCTGATGTTGTGCCCAGAGCTGGTAAGTTTTACCCATAACTAGTTTCAAATCTCGAATTATCATTCCATTATGATCATCGTAATCTTTTTGTTTGTAGAATCCCCTCCTAAGGAGCCTCTTAGTTTGGACCCGTCATTTTCTGAGGCTTTAGTTGAAACACCATCTGATATAGCGGGTGCGTCGACAGCTACCGTTCTTGAACCAACCTTGGTTGTTCAGGAATCCGGACTACCATCCTTGGGTGAACCAAGTCGTATTGAAGGCTCTTCTGTCGAACTTGGTATGTTTCATCCTGTTGTCTTGTATGCATACATATGTTCTGTACTGACTTATTTGCCCTCATCGCAGTTCTTTCATCATTATCGAATCATATACAAGCGTTATTGGTCGACGACGATCCGACCAAGGCTGTCATCTGTTCCAATCTCCAAGGCTTCATCCCCTTTTTGAACTCTATGGTCGATCGTATTCTTTTCAAAGGATCGTACTTTGAGAGTTACAAAAAATCTCTCGAGCGTTTTATATCAGGATTCAGAGAGGAAGGGTATAATGAGTTAGCCGATTCGATCAATGCTTATTTGGTTGATTTGAAGCGACATATTGAACTTCTACAAGCTCTTCGTGCTAAAGGCATACCCTTCTATATCGCTTCTCACATGGAATCCAGGTTGCAAGCTTGGCGTGACTCCCAGAAAATGGCCAACTCTGAACTCCAAAAGTTAAGAGCCCATAGTCACCAGCTTAGAGTGATCATTGACAAAAGAACGCAGGCTAAGGTCAATCTACGCCGGGATTTAGAATCGAGCCGAGCGGAAATAGCTCGCCTAGAGGAGGAACTTGCAATGGCCAAAGATGCTTATGATGTCTTGGAGTCCGAGTTGGCGCGAGAAGTTCATATTGAGGAAGACCTGTTGCAGCAACTAAATCTTCAAGATAAAGTAATTGCTGATAAGGAACAAGAGGTTGCTGCGCTTCAAAGTGTTGATGAAGAAGCTTTCAAGATTAAATTGACGGCTGAACTTGAACAGACTTATGCATTAGAGCTGTCAAAACTTGAAAATCAAATTAGTCAATATAAACTTTTGTAATTGGAGAGCATATATCTTTATAGCTTCCTTTGAACACTCTTGGTCAATATATATTGAATCATTTTGCTTATTAAGATTTCATTATGATTACTCATTCTTGTTTAGAATAAATAACCACAATACTTATAGGATTTTTGGCAAATCCTCAGCCATCAACGGATTTGATATGCCTTTACCGACACCGTTTGAATCGGGCTAGTATGTGAATTATCTAAGTCCGTTTCACATATAACGTTGGGCTAAAAGACTTAAACTCTTTTAGACTTTAAACTACAACATTGAATGTGTAGGCTACATGTGTTAGATGTAGGCTTATCTCTAATAAGGGATAGAGATAACATCCCCCATGTGTATATGACATGGATTTTAAAATGTGGATGGATTACGTTCTCTTTGCATGAAAACGAATCTAAGCTTGTGAAGAAAGAACTTGGATATTCTAGTTCAGAGTCTCTTGTTTGTTGGTAGAGAAAAACCCAGAATTGGAAAGGAATAATTTCGTATTCCATTTCCTTGTCTCTTGTTTGTTGGTAGAGATAAACCCAGAAATGGAGGGGGATAATTTCATATCCCAACTCCTGGTCTCTTGTTTGTTGGTAGAGATAAACCCAAAATCGGAGAGGAAGAATTTTATATTCTATCTCCTGGTCTCTTGTTTGTTAGTAGAGATAAACCCAGAATTGGAGAGGAAGAATTTTATATTCTATCTCCTGGTGCAGAGGAAACTCAAAGTGGGGTTTCCACTTAGGGAATCCGGATTGATTTGAATAATCCTAACTGTCATAAGGTTTGATTATTCAGTTTGTGGACCTCTCGTTCATGGAACGAATCGAGAGGGGATTTTGGTTGTGGTCCTAATTGTAGGAAGGTTTGACCAAATGGGGGTTTTGAGATGATCCGAACTGTTTAAAGGTTTGATCACTCGATTTGTGGACCTCTCGTTCATGGAATGAATCGAGAGGGGATTTTGGTTTTGAATATAAGAATTTGACATGAATTAACATGTCAACTGATACAGACCGATGACCTTTGGTCGATCTGATCGATGGGGAATTTCATGGTGCGGGGCTACGAATCATCGAGTTTCCCCTTTCCATGATTGAGTTAATGGGTTTTGTGAGGAAAGATTAATTGTTATTAAATCTCATCTCAACAAAAGTAGTAAGAACATATTATCCAAATGATCATTTTCCATTCATAATAATCAACAGATTACGGATTATCCTGAAATATCCCGTACAGGATTCTCTAGGAACTTTCCGTTTTACATAGGTTATCCTGAACGTATTATGGGTAATACTTTTTCAGGAACTTCCTATTTATTGGCATCATTAATTTGTTGCCATCCTGGGTAACCAGGCGATATGCGCCGTTTGAATAGACTGTTTCTATTACAAATGGCCCTTCCCATTTAGGTTCGAATTTTCCTTTCTTCTGAGAGGTGAGAATCATAGGTCTTCTGACGGCAAGAACCAGATCTCCTTCTTTGAAACTTCGTCGTCGGACTCTTTTATCAAAAGTCCGAGAAATTCTAGCTTGATAAAACTCGATTTGTTGTTGAGCTTCCAAGCGCTTTTCATCTAACATCTCTAACTCTTCGAGACGTTTCCGATGATGTTCTTCCGTCGTCATTCCCGTTGTGAGAGCGATACGGAGGGAAGGAATCTGTATTTCCAATGGGAGAACAGCTTCACATCCATATGTTAAAGCATATGGTGTTGTTCCGGTTGGCGTACGGACGGTTGTGCGATAAGCCCATAGGGCTTCACCGAGTTTGTCGTCCCAATCTCGTTTATTGGTTTTCACCAATTTTGCTAAGATTTTGATGATAGTCTTGTTAAAAGCTTCGGCCAATCCGTTAGCCGTAGGGTTATAAGCTGTTGATGATACGTCTTTAATCCCGAATTTACCGCAGAACTTGATAAACACGTTGCTGACGAATTGAGGACCATTATCATGCACTATTCGTCTTAGAACACCATACCGATATATAACATGGTGTTTGATAAATTTGATGACATCATTCGTCTTTACTTCTCTAAGTGGAACTGCTTCTGCCCATTTTGAGAAATAATCGGTAATCGCCAGAATGAAACGGTCCCCTTTAACCGAAGGCGGAAAGATAGGACCTACGATATCCATGCCCCAAGTTTCGAATGGCCATGATGTTGCCGATGGGTGTAAATACTCGGGAGGCTGGTGCATATAATTTGCATGTAACTGACACACTTCACATCGTCGTGCGTAGTCAACTGCATCCTTTACCATAGTTGGCCAATAATACCCGATTCTTCTAAGTCTATCACAGAGCTTAGGACCGGGTTGATGTGCACCGCATATCCCATCATGCGCCTCTTTGAGTGCTTGTTCCGCTTCTTTGCCGGACAGACAACGAAGTAAGAGACCGTCGTACGCTCGTCGGTACAACATTTGTGCCGTGGCGTTGTAGTAAAATCTCGGTGCTCTTCGCCGAATCGATTCCCTTTCTCTTACATCTTCAGGCAGTATACCATGTAGGACATAGTCGATAATGGGAAAACGCCAATCTCGAACTTCGGGTTCAGCTCCTGTTGAGTATGCTTCTTTAACATCCGAGTCGTAGATTGGAACGATAAGCTGGTGAGTCTTCACTGTAATCAATTGTTCTGTTTCGGGAGGTTGAGCCAATGATACTGACAATGCCGCCAATGCGTCTGCATACGCGTTTTGGAGACGTGGAACGTACTCAATGAAAAATCCTTCAAATGAGTTTGCCATCTCAATAGCCACCTGATGGTATGGAATCAGGTCTGGACTTCTGACTTCATACTCTCCTCGTATTTGATTCACTACCAGTTGAGAATCCCCGAAAGCTTCAAGGTATTCGACCCCCAGCTCTTTGGCAAAATTGAGTCCAATTATTAACGCGTTGTACTCGGCCACATTATTAGAACATGGTCCGGTTAACGAGTATGCTCTAGGCAAAACATGCTTTTCCGGGGAAACTAAAACGACCCCTACTCCTGAGGAGATTTTAGAACATCCGGGTGCGCTTGCCACATTGGTTGCGCGAGAAGCCCCATCGAAGTACAACTGCCACACTTGTTGATGTGAGGTAGTATTAACTTCATGAGTTTCATCTGGCAGATCGTCATACAATTCGACTATATCCTTTGTAGGATTTTTCGCCAGAAGATCGCAAATAGCTCGTCCTTTAACCGATTTTTGTTGCTTAAAGTACAAGTCATATTGTGATAAAAGTAGAGCCCATCTGGCTAAACGCCAATTCATAGAAGCCGGCTGGGTCATGAATACGCGGACAGGATTTATGTTGGAGATGACATAAATCGTCTGCCCCACTAAATAGTGTCGCATTTTCTGGACGGCAAATACCAATGCAAGGCATTCCTTCTCGATCATTAGATAGCGAGATTCATCTCCTACCAATGTGCGACTCAAGTAATATACTGCTTGTTCGTGACCGTTATCGTCGTCTTGTGCAAGTAATGCACTTAACGAATGGCTCGTCGCTTTGACATAAATCAGAAACGGTCTGCCCGATTTCGGTGCAACGAGAATAGGTAGGTTCGCTAGATATGCTTTAATATCCTCGAACGCCTTTTGACACGCTTCATCCCAAATGAATGACACGCCTTTCTTTGCAAGTTTAGAGAATGGTTGACATTTTCTGGACAGATTTGATATAAACCGACGTATATATGCCAATCGACCCTGCAATCCTCTGAGTTCTTTAAGATTTCTCGGGGGTTGCAACTCATTTATCGCCTTCACTTTGTCAGGATCAATATGAATACCTTTTGTGGTGACGACGAATCCTAGAAATTTACCGCTCGACATTCCTAGGAAGGATTTAGTCGGATTCATCTTTAGCTGATGAGTTCTCATCAGATCAAACATCGTCTTCAGATCATTAATGTGGTCTTTTTTATCACGACTCTTAACGACCAAATCATCAACATAGCATTCAACGGTTTTCCGCAGATGTTCTTGAAAGATTTGCGTCATGGCTCGTTGGTACGTGGCGCCAGTATTTTTTAAACCAAAAGGCATAACCGTATAGCAAAAGACCCCCATGGGTGTTCTGAATGCTGTATGTTTTTCATCGTCTGGGTGCATCTTGATTTGATTGTACCCTGAGAAACCATCCATAAATGACATTCTCTCGAATCCGCAAGTATTGTCGATAATAACGTCCGTAATTGGTAGTGGGAAGTCATCTTTAGGACAGGCGGCATTCAGATCTCTAAAATCAATACAGATTCTGATCTTTCCGGTCTTTTTAAGAACCGGAACAATGTTAGCTAGCCATTCAGGATGTTGTTCTTCTCTGATAAAACCTGAGTCGATCAACTTCTTGACTTCAGCTTCTATCGCCTCCATAATTTGTGGACGAAACCGTCTTTGTTGTTGTTTAACAGGTTTGACATCCGATTTTATGTTGAGGGTGTGCATTGCTACGTTCGGATCGAGTCCCGGCATATCTTCGTAATTCCAAGCAAAAACGTCGATATACTCTCTAATGAGAGCGATTAACTCCTCTTTCTCGTCTGGTGGAAGGTCACCACTGATAAATATAGGTTTCGGATTAGTTTCGTCACCCATATTAATTTGGACCACTTTATCCTCAGTAGGAGGTTCTCTTTGTTCAAATCGGTCGCCATATTGGATATTCATGTAATGCATCCATGGGTCTTCCTAAATAGGCAACTGATCGTCTTCTTCAGTTGTAGAAGGATCAACTGTCGCCATGTTCGACATTAAGGCTTTGAATCTCTCTCCGATACTCGTGTCGGAGTCCCACATTGAAGTATCGGATGAATGCCCGCTTCCATTTATCAACTGGCTGATGATCTGTTGGCAATCTTCATCCTCAGATGACGAAGCATAACCTAGACCTCTATTATGACTATAATGATTATCTGGTTTTCCTTTTGGTACATAAGTAGAACGGGGTGGCACCCTAACTCCTTGACCAAAATGAAGACCTTCGCCAAGCGAGAGGTCATAACCTTGCCTCTCCATGTAATCATTAGCTTGCCAACTATATCGAGAGAAATGTTGTCCTGGCTTTTCCTCATCTGAGCTACTACCTAAGAAAAGATTAGTAGTTGGGGATGGATTCCCTTTCCCAAAGATTATTTCTTTCTCACCCCCTGTCTTTGTAGGTAGAATCACCGTTGTCCCGGCTGAATTTTGCAGATATCTCGTCGCCGTGCAGGACGAACGAATTGGCATGTGTAGATTAGGATTATCATACAATTCCTGCATTACATCATTAAGACAAGGCGAATACTCTAAATCATTCTTTATTATTTCATTGGCAAGTTGCCAGTTACAACTTTCGTCCGACGATTCATCACCGTCAAGATCGATTACAAGAGGTTCAATGTCATTTAATACAAGACCTTCACTATAATCGAGCCCGGCTTCGGTATCAGCTTCATCTC
>BQKN01029464.1:0-14258 GCA_022839385.1 Asparagus kiusianus
TGTACACACACATAGTGTAAATCATAAACATGCTCATGTGTATAAATATGATTATTGTGGTCGTTTTGGTCATTTGGCCATGTTTTGTTTCGATTTGAAAAGAAATTCTCGTTTGCAAAATAATTACAAAGAAAAATCTATTTTTGCAAATGAACCACGTGCATTTCATTTCGGTCAACGTAAACCATTCAAACCTCTACATTGCACAAATTGCAATCGTATGGGTCATGTTTACAATTTTTACTTTGATCGTATCGGTGCACAAAATACGCCCAAGCGGATTCATAACCCTAGGACCTTGGATTTAAATGATAGGGGTCATGTCCCAAGTTTTAGTGGTACCAAAATGATTTGGGTACCAAAATGATTTTTATATCATTTTTTGTTGTTGTTTTGTTCGCTTTGTTGGTTTTTGAATATAAAAATCTTCCTTCTTATTTAGCTAAAATAAATTATTTTGTATGTTTCAATAGCTAAAACTTTTATATAAGTTTTATAAAACATTTGGTATATTATAAAACAAATTTCTTAAAGGTCTAAATTGAAAAGTTTCTCAAAATCTAGTTTTTACATTGCCTGTGCACTTAATCTTCTCGCGGTCGACCGACCCGGTCGACCGACGAAGTTTCTGTAAGTTGTTTTGGTCGACCGTCACGGTCGACCGCAAGAGATTTTTTCAGCTTCGATTTTTAATCCTTATCAGGTTTCGGGTTTTAATTGAAAACTGTTTTGAACCCGATTTCATCACCACCGTTGATTTGTTCCCTGAGCTAATCCTAGCCCTTCATTCATCTCCTCTATGATCCGACTCCTAAATTTTCCCCTCATTCGAAATTTTTTCCCTAATCTATCGATTTCTCCCACGGTCGCCTGCTTCGTCGATCGCGGCTCTCACTCTCCATCGATCTCAGTCAGAATTTGCTGGGTAAGTCTCTTTCTCATCTTTTGATTCCATTTATTGCTCTAGTGTTTATATTCTCAGTCTAGGGTTTTGTTTTAGGGCAGTTTACTTATTGTGCTCTATTCTTCACTTCCAGGGTTTTAAATTTCTATCCAAATTTCTTTCAAACCCTAGTTGTTTATATCTATCATCATGTCTCCCAGAAAGATATCAAAACCTGAATCTAGTTCCTCCTCTATCAAAGCTTCTCATTATGAAGATTTTCTGTTGTATAAATCCCTAGTTAAGAAATATAAGGAGTTATGCAAACTGAAAATTCTACCCCCCAGATATATCAAATTTGATCAATTAGCCATGTATGACACTCACACAATTCTTCATGATGTTGGTTTGGCTAGACTGTTAGATGAGGAACATAAAGTTTCTCATTATCCTTTTCTGGTTTATCTATTTTATGCCAACTTATCTGTGTCATCCTCTGCTGATGGTCTTCAGACAATTACTACATCTGTTAAAAATGTTGCAATATCTTTTTCTGCCAACGAACTTGCGGGGATTCTTAAAATCCCAACAGGTGATGTTGACCTTATGTCTATTGAACTTGATGATCCAGCTGTGAACCACCTCTTGTTTAAACATGGTTGCACTTATCCTATGAACAATAATTCTCTTAATCCCAATGCCAAACTTATTGCTAGAATTATTGCTCAAAATCTGATTCCTAAAACTGGTAGTTTTGATTATTTTGCTTCTGACAAGATCAATGCTATATATGCCATATTTGCCAAAATAAAAGTAGATTGGGCAAACGTTTTTCTCAAAAATATGGCATCGAAGCATTTCAAATTTCTACCATTAGGCTCCTTCATCACCCTTATCCTTCAACACTTCGGTGTTGATCTCTCTCAGGAACCCAAAGTTGAACCCAAGAAAGATTTCTTTGATAGGGTCTCTCTTTCTCTCGTATGCAACTTTCTGCCTCCTTATCTGATCTCATTGCACCATCATCTTCTCAATCTAGAGCTTCCACCTCCTCCTCTTCTGATATTTGTGACCGTCTGGATCGTCTTGAGACTCAGTTCTCAAGTGTTCAGAAGCAAGTCTCATCTATTCAGAGGGATGTTAGGACTATTCTATCCTATCAGCATCAGTCTCTTGGGATCCCGGATCCCTCTTCCAGTTCTGAGTCTGGTTCTGAGGAGGGTCATGCTGATGACTCTGGCTTTGATGATGGATCTGGCTCTGGTCCTGCTTCGGATGGTGATGGTAACGGTGATGGTGATGATTGACTTTGGTGCTTGTTGTGTTTACTGGTTTTTTGTGCCTATGGTGGAGCTTATATTTGTGCTTATGGTGATGTTTTTATTTTGAGTTGTAGAACTTGATACTTATGCTTTTAGTTTTGAGTTGTAATAACTCTATGCTTGTGTGAAAAACTATGTGACTTTGTGAAACATTTTGTGTTATGGTTTGTAGTCTTGTGGAACAAATTATGTTTGTGGAACACTATGTAGTATTTTGGTGTTTGAGTGATGTTTTTTTTTTGTGATTTATTTGGTCTATATCTTGTTTATGGTTTTTTTTGGATGGATATGGTTGCTTAGCTCCTATGTATGTATATGATCTTTATATATCATCCATGTAAATTGACAGGGGGAGCTTTAACCATATTTTTATTATCCGTGCTCATATGCAGGGGGAGCGTTGCTCCTATTTTTATTCTTTTTCCCTTTTTGATGTTGTCAAAGGGGAGAAAGTTTATTGGTCTATTCATATATGCTTATCTTATGTGGTTTATTGTTGATGAAAGATATGTAATTTTGGTTCATTATGTATGTGGTCATATGTGGTTTGTTCACATGTAACTACATAATCTATTTCCAACTTTCATCATTCATATGAAATTTTATATCATTAAATAAATTATTTGTCATCATCAAAAAGGGGGAGATTGTTGGCCCTTTGGTTTTGATGATGATTTGTCAAACAATTTATATCTAATCTATTCTCTAGTCTTTGTGTTTATCTTTACAGGTAATTCAACACACAACAATCAAGCATTAAAGATTTAAGTTCACATGTGCGGAGTTACCTAGGTATAAGTTTAGTGTACTTACATATATTGTATGTTTATATCTAAGCTTAATATATATACACTTAACACGATTTTTGACGTTTTCTACCAAATAAATGATTTTGTCATCAAACGTCGTTACAATATCTTTTATCTCATGTTTACAGCTCTTTATATACATATAATATATGCATGTATATATATACGTATTTACAAGCCTTATGTCAATTTTCATGTTCACGAAAAACAGGTTTTCAGAACACTTTTTAAAAACAGGGAGTTTTCACAAACGAAAATTGATCTTCCAAAAATTCCTTTTCAAACATGCTTATTTTATCATTTAGAAACTTTCCCCAAAGTTTTACTATTTTTGGATTTGGTTTGATATTTTTAATGAATTTTCAAAACAGTCCAAAAACCTGTCAATATGCAATGTATCAGATTTCGGTCAACCGGCGTGGTCGACCGTCAGTTGTAATTTTCTGAGCTTGCCTTTTTTATGCTCGCGGTCGACCGTGACGTTCGACTGTGAAAACATCCAGAGAGTTTCGTGATCGACCGCCGCGGTCGACCGCCAACTTTATATTTTCAAAACTGTAGTTTTTGAGCTTCGCGGTCGACCGTACCGGTCGACCGCCGAACTGTCAGATCACTCCAACGGCTAGTTTTTAACAGCTGTTGTTTGTGGGTTTTTTGGTCAATCCAAGTGGTTTTTACTGATGTTTTTGGTTGCTATATATTCCCCATTGCTGCTCTCCTTCTAAGTATCCATGAAATCTAGGTTTTGTGTTTAACAAAATATTGAGTGTGTTTTCAAAGAGCTGTTTAAAAGCTGATTTCATAAATCTGTTTCAAGAGAAGTCTTCCTACAACAAGAAGTGGCTTTCAAATCCTATTGGGATCATCATCTACTGTTCTTCTTGTTTGAGAAGTTTTCTAAACTCTTATATAGCTTGTTATTTCATTTTCATTTCAGTTAGCTATATTTATTAAGTTCCATTCACTGTTATCACACACACATATTGAGCTTAATATCTTCATACCATATCGTGTGGGTTGTGGGGTGTGATTTAGTGAGTGTGAGCTTCATTGTGTTCTCACTTGTTATTTGAGAACAAACCATTGTATTTAATCTTCTTTTGTGAGAATCACTTGTAATACACTTGTACACCGAGAGAAGTGTGAGGCGAGAGACAGGGTCGAATCCAATAGGAGTAGCGTCGGTTGACGAACCTAGGGAGAGGTTATAACCGAGCATTTGAGGAGGAGGACACGGGCTAGGTTCCTACACTTAGTGTGTAAAGTGTGATTGCATAGTGCTTATTGTGTGAGAGTTTTCGGTAAACTTGTAAACCGTGTGTGTAGAAGTTCCAGCTTCCAAACCGGATTGTGATAGTGGATATCTCCTCGAGGTGAGGAGCGGGGACGTAGGTCGTGGTGACCGAACCTCGTAAACATATCGTGTGTTTGTGTTTTATTTGACTCATATTTTATTTGTGCATATTCTTATTGTTCTTATTCATATCTATCTCTTGCAAGAACATATTGATCAGTATAATTTTAATTGGCAATTAATTAGGATTAGATTAGCATAAGACCCTAATCACCCCCCTAGTGTCTAACAAAAGGGAGAGAAATCCCCAAAAAATCTAACAAAAGGGAGAGAAAATTAACCTATGATCGGCGCTCTCCACCGCTGCTTGAATAATTTCTCTCAATCGAGCCAACAAGGAAAATGAGAGAAATTATGGAGAAATTATGCGGGGTAGGGGGCGGTCGAGAGGAGAGAGGGTGGGGGCGAGTAGCAAGAGGAGAGAGGGTGGGGAGAGGGGGGCGGCTGGCATGTGAGAGGGCCAGAGGGAAGAGAGAGAGAGAGAGGAGGAGAAAGAGATGATGGGGGAGGGGCGGCGGGGTGGGGCGGCGAGGTGGTTAGGGTTTTCTCATGGGGGTAGGGGAATGAGAGAGAGTCAAAGAGAGTTGGGACTTGGTAACGGGGGGTGGGGGTGGGATAGGGTTTGGGTCATGTTTTGTTTTTTTAATAAAAATAACCTAGACGAAAATTCCGCCTAGGTTGCCAACCTAGATGGAATTT
The DNA here is from genome assembly GCA_022839385.1 of Asparagus kiusianus. Lineage (NCBI taxonomy): Eukaryota > Viridiplantae > Streptophyta > Magnoliopsida > Asparagales > Asparagaceae > Asparagus > Asparagus kiusianus. The sequence goes on from BQKN01029464.1 coordinate 5,068, forward strand.
CCGTCTAGGTTACTTCTTAATTTTTAAAAAAATAAAAATATTTTGTCTAGTTTGTCATTCTAGACAGAAATTCCCGTCTAGAATGCCTCAAACTAGACGGAACAACCTAGACGAAAATAATTCCGTCTAGGTGTTTGTGGAAAAATTCGTAACAAGACAATAATGAAAGAATTGTATTTGATTTTTATTCTCTCTAACTGCTTAGAAAAAGAATGTTTACAACTCTCTCTACTCTCAAATTACAATTTGAATTCCTGAATACAAAAGAGAAGAGAATGAATTTGATTCTCTCCTTTGTTTAAAACTGTGTTCTTCACGGTGGCGATGGAGTGCCTCCCTCGAATGCTCGCGTCAAGTTTGCTCTCCGTTGACGATCCGACGTTTTGATTCACCGGAACGATGTCTTCTCCTCATGATTTAACATTGTGAAGAACTTGCGTGGCAAGTTTAAAACTCTGGACGAGTTGATAACTTTGAATGAGTTGGAGACTCTTGAAAAAGAGTTGATTTGAACCGAGAATCGGTTCTCAAGCCAAGGCCGAAGGTTTCAAGGAATGCTCCCAAGGATGAATGCCGATCTCTCAATCTATGATGCTCCAAGATCTCTTCTTTGCTGCCTCCCCGAAAAAGATCCGAACTAAGTTGATTTCTTAGTTATTTATAGGGGATTAAGGGGTGTAACCGCCCCCTTAATTCGCTCCTAAATAGGGATAATGGGATGTAACCGCCCCTCAAATCACTCCTGAGTGGAGTTGTGATCCCCTCAGATCATGGGAAATAGTTTTGAAACCGTTCAGCTCGTGTTTGAACGAGTCAAACGTAAATCCTACATTCTGGCATGAATTCTGTATTTAAACGCATCGTCTGGAGGCTCGGACGCAGCGTCTTGTTGGAAGCTGCGTTTGGCAGCTTGGAAGCTGCGTTTGGCAGCGGATGGCAGCTGCGTCTGAGCTGCGTTTGCAGCAATTTGGAAGCTGCGTTGGCAGCATTGGAAGCTGCGTCTCAGCTACGTTTGCAGCGATTTGGAGGCTGCGTTGGCAGCGTTGGAAGCTGTATCTGAGCAGCGTTCGTGGCTATGAATACAATGCGTCTTGATGCTGGTACGCGGGGAGGACTTCCACATCTTGATTTTGAAGAGACTGTCGATTTGTAGTCTCTTTCTGTCGAAGCGTTGCAAAGATCGTCATTTTGTAATCTTTGCTTTAGCTCTTTAATATGTGAGAGTCGTCAGATTGTAACTCCCGATGTTGATTGTGAAGGTTGTTGATTAGAGCTTTCATCAATTGTTGTGAAGGTCGTCAGATTGTAACCTTCAGCGATATACGTGAAAGTCTTCAAATTGTAGCCTTCTGAAAGTCGTCATATTGTAACTTCCATCACCGGTGTTTGATGGGGAATCAGCTATCTATTGTGATTTTTAGACAGCCTACACTAGGTTGCTTCAAACTATATGGAATTCTTTTTCATCTAGGTTGTTCCGTCTAGTTTGTTCATTTTTCTAAAATGTCTACATTAAATAATTTAATATTTTATCATATAAATTCAAATATTCTACTTGGTTGGATTTTTCTTGTTTTTCTTGGAAACGTTTCTGAGGTTGTGGGTGATTCAGGTCAGTGAAGTAACTTCCTTCTCTTTTCTCTTTATTTATGTTCATAGTGATAGTCACTATGTTTCCTCGTATTTATCATCTTCTTTATTTAAATATTTATTATTATTATATGCCTTAAAAGAAGAGAAATAACCTTAGCATGGCATATATTTGTAAACTAATGATGCATGTATAGTGTACAAAATTTCTCAAGAAAAACCCCTCAAGTACTATTGAACTTCAATTAAAATATACTTATTCTCTTAAATTATATGTTATGCTTATGTTAAATAAAATTAATAATTTAACACATTGAATTTACTTTCCCTTGTAGAAATTTACATTCTAATTCTTGGATTGTATAATCAATATACATTTGCATAAGAGGACCTGCTTCAAAATAACTTCAAACCAAGGTTTGAATTGAACATAATTATATATTATTATTGCTTTGTGCGCTTATGCGTTTATTAATAAATATATTTCATTATTTTTTAACAGAAGAACACATTATAATCCATGAGAGTAGAAAAACCAAATATAACCAGTTGAATGCTGATCAAAAGAGAACTTACATTCATAAAATTGTTGGTAATAATAAAAAGAGGAAAATAAATGACTTTGCTGGCAATAGTTCCACTAGCACGCGACAACGTAAGATTGATTTATTCAGTGAAGTGCAATAGCGGGAATACAAGATTAGAGGTTTGCATAGATTTCTTTTTTATAGTTAATTAAAATAATTACATAATTTTATATACCAAAATTAATTTAATACTAAAAACTAATATTTTTTCTAGGGAAAATTAACCATGAACCAGTGTGTTACTTTTAACATAAACTACACACTCCAAAGTCTTGTTCATTTTGTGTAGCTAAAAAGTTTGAATACGAGCTTCCAACACCTTGTTGCCACAACAGTGAAATCCACCTTGCAGGTATGAATATTACAGACGAGTTATATATCCTTTATATAGTACAAATCCAAGAGGCAATTGAGTTTCAAAGACAAACCAGAAAGTATAATAGCATTTTCTCATTCACATCATTTGGGGCAAGATTTGATAGAGAGCTTCCAATTGAGTTTCGAAGACAATTCCAGGAAGTATAATAGGTAAAGCTCGTCATTAGAGACGAAGTTCGAAGCTCGTCACTGGGGACAAAGCTCCTTCAGAAGATGAAGCTTGTCACTGGGGACAAAGCATCCTCAGCAACAAAGAACTCTGGTACTTGGTTTAAAACCGATTTTTCGGTTCAAATCAACTCTTGAACAGAGTTTAAACTTGCACTGAGTTATTAAACTCATTAAGAGTTCTGTCTAACTTGCCATGAAAGTTTCATCGACCGTGTTCTAGTGAAGTAAAATGTCGGATCATCAACTAGAAGAAAACTCGACACTAACATCAAGGGAGGCTTCTCATCACTACCACGAAGAATCCAGGTTAAACAAAGGGAAGGATCTCTGTTGATCCTTCTCCCTTTTGTAAATCAAGAATCTGATATAAGAAGATTGTAATTTCTTTTTCTAAGCTAGTTAGAGAGAAATTGTATCGAGAGAATTATAATTAATTATTTTTCTGAGTCTGTCAGAAGGAATAATACAAATTCATTCCTCAATTGTCTTCTTTCAATTTTTCCCACAAACAATGAGTATAATCAAAATCAAACTCAAATTAATCTAGCATATGTAAATGTGACAATTTAAGTATAAACAAGCTAGATAATTAAGTTGAGAAAAGTTTTCTAAAATCACATAGAGATGTAGATGAGGTTGGATTCCTCAAACCGAAAATGTAAGCCTCTTCTTTGTGAAAACTTCTTCACACAAAACAAACTTGAAACAAACTCTTAAACACCCTTAAACACTTGTAAAACTTGTTATAAAACTTTTCTTAAGTAGTTAGAATATTTAAGGAAAGAAGATATATATAGGGTGGAAGAAACCAGCCCAAGAAACCATCACAAAACAACAAAACCAATAAGAAATACAAAATCTGGAAAATAGTTGTTACTGTGACAACGGCTCTATTGTAAGTCAATTTATGACAGGTATGAGTTGACTTATATAGTATAAGTCAACTTGTTATATTATGAGTCGACTCGGTAGATTAAAAACACTATCTGCGCAAACACTTTATAAGTCGACTTGGTACTGTAGCAAGTCGACTTAAAACATACACAATAAACATCAACTTTAAACCTTGTTTAAAAAATATCAAACAAATTCAAAAAAATGTAAAACTTTGGAGAATGCTTGTAAACATAAAAATAAACATGTTACAAAAAGAATTTTTCAAATTGTACTTCCCATTTGTGAAATCTCTTTATTTTTCAAAAACTCAAAAATATGAACTAGTTAAAAACTTGAATTTTACAAAATGAGTTCAGGCAGGTTTCAAAATTCTTTTAAATGGATTAATGGACTTTATAAAATATGTTCAATAGTTATAATCAAGTCTTTAATTCATAAACAAGTTATTTTCCCAAAAATGATAAAACATGGTAAATATGAAACATAGGAGTATGTATGTGAAAATTGTTGACCTTCTTGTTTTGATGATGATTTACAAATAATTTATATCTAATATTGTTTGTCTAGTGTTTGTGTTTTATATTTATTCTAGGCAAACAATATGTTGGAGGATGGACGGAATTGCGCATTCACGATCATATCCAAAGGAGGTTGGCGGAATAGTAGAGTGAAGCAAATACAATTCAAGTTAAAGATTCAAGATCAAGCTTCATCCGCAAGTGTACCAAGAAGAGCATATTGAAGATCAAGATCAAGCTTGGGTATATTTAGTTTAGGAATTTATATTATGTGTGTTAGTACTTTAAGCTCAATTCTATACACACATACATGTTTTGGTTTTGTATATATATAGTTATATATATACATATATGTTTTGGTTTATAGACTTAACAACTATAGTTTATACTTTTTATCAAGTCTATAAAATTATTTTACAAAGTTTCAAAACTTGGTTTATGTCAAAACATCAAAATTCATGTATCTTATGTTTTCATGTTTTGGACATATTTACAAAATGATGATATTTTATATTTGGGAAGTCCTTTTTGAAAACTAGTTTTTGTAGGATGCGTATTATCATGTCTACAATTATTTCCCAAAGTTTTATATTTTTTAGAATTTATTTGCTATTTTTAAAGGCACTTTTAAAATCAGATTTTCAGCATGAATAGTGCATGTGCAAGTTTTTAAGTCGACTTATAAACTCTTTCAAGTCGACTTATGAACTCCTCGAAAGTGCATTTTGCCTCTGCTAAGTCGACTTATCAAGCAAGGCAAGTCGACTTATAGCAAGTCGACTTATACCATTTATAAGTTAACTTATGAAGTGTTGCACAATTATGTATTTTTGACCAGTTTACAAAATAAATTATTTCTCTCAAATGGAAAGTTATAATTAAGAAATTCTTTCTCTAACATGTTCATCTATATGTTTAGAAGCTTCTCTAAATATTTCATGATTTTTCGAGTTGATTTACTGTGTCAAATTGATTTTAGAAAATCGGGTGTTTCAGCAGTTTTTAGAATCTAAAATATCTATGTTCAAATATTTATTTATCACAAATGGGAAGTAATATTTCAGAAATTCTTTTTGTAACTTGTTTATATACATGTTTAGAAACATCCCGCAAAATTGCATAATTTTTAGAGTTGAATTACTATTTTTGATTGATTTTACAAAACTAGATACGTAAAATTCCAGAACTGCCGTTACTGTTCCAACGGCTCTCTATGAGTCGACTCATAAGTCGACTTAACAGAGATTTTCAGCGTATAACGGCTAGTTTTCTAGATTTGATGGTTTTATCTTTTTACTTGTTTTCTCTTAGTTTTTGGGGTTGTTTCATGAGCCTATAAATACCCCATGCCCTCATACTTCTAAAATAATCAAGAGAATGTTTTAACAAAGTTTTAACAAGGGTTTGAGTTTTGTTTAGTGTTTGTTTAAAAAGCTTTTAAGCAATTAAGGATTTGAGTTTGTGAATTCAATTCCACAAGAGCTTGAGAAGATCATCTATTGGAGTTTGAGCAATCAACTATTCTCCCTCCATCTCTTGTCATCTATTGAGAAGTTTTCTAAACTCTTTTCTAGCTTTATATTTATTTGTCTCATTATCATCTTATTAAAGTTAGTTTTATATTGAGTTTAGATTTGATTAATCTCATTGTTACACACACCTATTTGAGCTTATTGTATTTACATTTATAATATATTTGGGGTTGTGAGAGATAGTAACATTGAGTTGAGCCTAATTAAGTTCTCACCTTGTTTAGAGAACAACTATTTGCTGTGTGCCTAATTGGGAAGTTCACTTTGTAATACACTTGTACACCGAGAGGAGTGTGTGGTGAGGACGAAGTTGATACCGAGAGGAGTGACGTCGGTGGCCTAGTGAGAGGTGATAATTCCGAGCACTTGAGGGAGTCGATGTAGGCATCAAAAACTGCCGATAGGTCCCTACGAACAGCTCAGTGTTAAGGAACGACGATGAACGTCACTACCCGGTTCACAAGAGTTCAATTGACGTCGGTGAGCGCCTGAAGCGAATCGACGAGTTACGTGAGCCGATAGAATTTCAGAACAATGGGGATACGGACTGATCGGGAACCCCGCGACCGCTGCAAAAGAAGCAGCACCCTTCGTGTCCCATTCGCCCTATAGACAATCCAACCAACGGGATCAACAGAGCTCTTCGTCAGAATTCCAACGCATCCGAAATCACTTAAATCCGAGTTGGGACGAAAAGTTAACGGCGGAACAACGGCGGACAGTCTCGGACTGAACCGAGGCACCCGGCGGTGTCCCGGCGAGGTCGAAACACCCGAGGGGTGTCTTGGCAAAACCAAGACACCCCAGGGGTGTCTCGGCCTGGCCGAGACACCCCAAGGGGGTGTCCTCATCATTTTACCCCCCCCCCCCCTCTTGGTTTCCTATAAATAGGCCCCTTAGGCCTCCATTTGAAGGGGCTCCTGATTATTTACTCTTGGCTTGGATTTTTGAAGAGCAAAGGCTGGAGCTTGGAGCAAGATCTGAATTTTGAAGCGGCGAAGCCCTGCCGGAGCGAGGAGTGAGAGTTCTTCATCAACCCTTCATCACCCGTCCCTTGGTATTACCCTTCGCAGGTAATACTAAGAAGAGCTAATATCTCGCTTTAGCCGAGATATACGCTTTAAAACTTCTAGATCTCACACGGATCGACGAAGTTCTGCTTCTATATCCCTTCGTGGATAGACGAAGCTCTGCTCGATTTTCTCGGAACAGATCTGATTGCCCGGTGGTCCACGGACATTGACGTCCCCGTCACAGGCTAAAGACCCACGCAAGCGAGACCGCACCAAAACGGGATCTCGTGTTTATTTTTGATAAAGTTGTAATCTTTGTTTCGTTGCTCAAGGAGATCTTATAAAAAGATCGACTTTTTATTTCATTTTGTTGTAACGACTGAAGTTGTGACAGATTTGAAGAGCAATGAAAACAGCAACTTTTCCCGAAAACAAGCTGGTGACCACAGTGGGAGCCGCCGATCTCGCTGCCGAGATCGTCGTGACGCAACCGGCATTCAAGATCCGGGTGAATGAAGAGATCGAATACGAGTTCGATCAGCAGAAGTTCGAAGAGTACCTCTCTTCCTCCTCCTCCAGATCCGCCTCTCCGCATAGGCGCGGGAAGACTCCATCTCCCAGAAGGGCTCGCGGGATCTCCAGCTCAAAGATCCAAGATCCCGTCGCCGTTGCTACGCCCGCACCACGCAACGTCCCCGCGTCGTTCAGCGTGGTCGAGGCTACAAATCCGGCTCTCCCTTCCGCCACAAAGGCGATTGTTGATGCTACTCCAGCTCTGTCGAAGAGGGCCCGCCAAAGACGGCGTCAGCGCCTCGCCCTACAACTTGCCAAAGCTGCAGAATCAATGGACGGGATCCGCTACAATGAGGATCTAAAGTCCAGGTACCGCCGAGAACAACAACGGCAAACAACCAACTTCTCCTCCAAAACAGAAACGAACGAATGGGTTCGTGTAAAGAGGAATCGCTCCACCCTCGAAGAGCGAATCAAGAAGCGTCGGGCGTTGCTCGCGCATGCCCGACTCCTCCTAAAGAAGGCGGAGGAGATGCAGAAAGGAGAGGCGGTCAAAAAGCCGTCTACAAACAAGCCGGTTTGGGTACCCAAGTCGAAACCAGCACCTCCAACAAAGATGGGTGGAGTTATCGCCCAAAATTCCTCCAAACCAGATGTTATTTCTCCTATTCCGGCACCTTCAACGGAGCCAGGGAACACATGCCAACACTCTATAGGTTGCTCCAGTTATCAAACTGATGAGTTATACTATAGAGCTGGGGGTATGGAAAAATCTCGGAAGAGATATGCGCAGGACATGGAGTCTCACTGCCCGTGCGCCAACATAATCAAGGCAGTGCTATCAGAATGCTGCTGTGCTGAAACCCCAATGAGAGTCTCGGTGTTCGAAAGAATTTCTAAGCCAAGGCGTTTCCACAAAAAGAAATTCGTCCGCCAAGAAGACGAATATCTAAGAGTGTCGGCTAACATGGCCGGCAGGGGGAAATCAACCAGATATTTCAACCTGGATCAGCTTGCCGAGGTATCCCGATGCATGATGCGGTTGCCACCAGGGACCAATGGCCGGAAGAAGTACCAAAGAGTACAAAAGGGACTTTCTCTAGAAGAAGAGGAGTCGGATGCTGATTCAGATTCTTGCTCGGCCATAGTGTCTGATGACACGGCTTCGAGTGCGGGGCAACCTTATGAATCGCTTATGATCAGCGCCGAACAAGTGACAAGATACTTGAAGAGGCCCTGGCTAAACAGAAGGAGAGCTTCAAGTTCGAGATGGAGATGGCCATGCAACGAATGAGAGAGATGCACGACCAACAAATTGCGGCGATGACAGTTCACCAAGGAGAGCCCGGTCGACGCAATACTCTGAATCAAGAAGAGAATGAGCGGGAAGGAGATAACGTCAATATCCCTCCTGCCAACAATGATAATGGGGGTGGTCCCGCAGATGATAACGCGAAAGAGGACCACGTCACCTCTCCCCAAAGCCACTCGAAAGCAGATACGAATGAAGACAAGAAGATGAAGGACTTGGAGAGCAAAATCAATGCGTTGATGAATGCTCAAGAAGTGAAGAGGTTCGGCATACCCTGTCCCTACCCAAGGGAGTGGGAATCAATCCCATATCTGGCAAAGTTTAATTTGATTAACTTTACGCCGTTTGACGGGAAGGGTTCCCCTACCCAACACTTGATATATTTCAAGTCTCATTTAGGAATCATTTCTGGAAATGAGCCTCTTATGGTGCGGTCATTCGTCGGCACTCTTCGCGGAGCAGCCTTCGATTGGTATCGCCGTCTCAAGCCTGGGAGTATCAGCAGCTGGGACGACATGGAGGATATGTTCTTAACAAATTTCTTTGATGATGACACCGAAATTTCGATCGGCATGCTATTCGACGAAAAGCAGAAGAATGGCGAGACGGTCGAAAATTTCGTGAAAAGATTCTGAAATAAAGCAATGAATTGCAGGGACCCAGTCAGCGAGGATTTTATC
>BQKN01029465.1:0-22506 GCA_022839385.1 Asparagus kiusianus
CGGTTTGGGCCGAGCCACCTTAGGGTGGTTCGGTTCGGGCCGAGTTCCCCCAGGTGCGCTGGTTTCGTCGTTTTCCGGTGTTTCCGGTTCTCCGTCGTTCGGATTTGATTCGGTTTCTGGAATTGGCTCATTGACTTGATTCCAAATATGGCAGTTAATCCGCTTCTGAGTTCGAGTCCGAAACCAATCTTGATTCGATCGTTATATCACCGAGTTCGCTCTTGTTTAGATGACTCGGTGATTCCCCGAAACGTTGGTTTGATTCCGCGTGCGAGTGGATGCATTCCAATGCTGGGGTGCGATTTGTTAGCTTCGTTGCCTCGTTAACCTGCTCCGTTGCGTAAGGTTTGGCTTCGGCGTTAGCGGGATAACGGTCGTGCTTGGATACGTCGCCCGATGGTCGGTTCTGTCGAATCGGCGTCGTCGAGCTGTGTTGTGGGACCTATAGGCAATTTTATACGCCTACAATAGTTAACCACTTTCAGTAAAAGTTAACATATAACTCTGATACATAACCACTTTCAGAAAACGTTATCATATAAATGAGATAAATAATCACTTTTAGTAAACGCTAACGTAAAAGTCTAATAATTAACCACTTTTAGTAGAAGTAAACGTATAACTCTGATACATCACCCCTTTCAGTTGGGAAATTAACATAAATGTCACTAAATTGACTACTTTTAGTGAAAGTTGACACAAAATATTTAACCACTTACAGCAAAAGCATAACAAACTGAAGTTTCTTTCAGTTGATTTCATCTTACAGATCACAATGTTGAAGAAAATTAGTACCATACAAAAACAACATAGAAAGAATGAGCAAAGTTTCCATTTTTCGACTTCACGGTTCGATTGCTTCAGTGCTTTTTTCAATTGCTTTGTTTTGGTCGCTATCTCATCTTCAACGGGGACTTCTGGGCAAAATGGAATAATCTTACTAGGCATTGCATTCTCTTTGTGAGCCTAAGCAAAAAACTTGCATTGCCTATTTGGGAAATTTGCACATCCCCAGAAGTATCTTCCTTTATTCTTCCCATTTTTGCACTGCCTCATGGGTGTTGGAATTTGACAGAAAGAACATACCTCTTCTTGTGACTGAGATATCTCTGATGTTCTCATCTCACACTCTCAAACTCCGACAGCAGGGAAGATAGAACATACATGCAAATTTAGCTTGTCCATGGGCACATTATATATTGCATAAGGAACAAGAAACTAGCCGTTGTAATATAGCTGTTAGCACAGTATGATGGGCAGTTAGCCGTTAGAACAGTGAATGAGATGTTGGACATTTGGCCAATTTAAACTCAAAATCCTTTAATAAAATCTAAGATGAACAAGCTCAAATCCGTTAACATATTTCAGCCTTGCTTTTAGATATTGCTAGCATGAACAAAATGATTAGTCATTGTATATCACAGATTACAAAAGTCCACCACTATATACTTAACCACTTAAAAACAACCTTATGCTGTCTCATACAAAAGTATTGTTGTAAGAAGCAGAAACACACTAGTCATCAGATGGGCTCGTTACAGGTTGCTCGATTGTGACCAACAACTTTGCACCGAGAACATTTGACTGGCCGTTTGAAAATGGTTCTGTTGTTTATGCGTCTTGTTTTATTTCTTCCCCTCCTCTTAGTGGTAATTGGTGGCAAAATCTGTATTTCATCCCTGGACACACTCCGCTTCTCATAATCTGGGATGGGATATAATATTTCGTCGTAGCTCTTCTTAAACGCTTCTACGGACATGAACCAATCACAATATTGATATACGTCTCTTTTCATATAAATAATGACTGCACAAGCATGCACACAAGGAATACGGGTTACGTCCCAAGCTCGGCAAGTGCACGTCCTCTTCTCCAAATCAACGTGAGTAGTTCTATGTGACTACACTTCGAATATATCATCTCTAGATTGTTTAATCTCTAAAGTACGCCCTCTTTCCATATTTTCTCTAACAATCTGCTCAGCTTTAGGGCACAGATAGCTTGTCCACTTATCAGCCATTATCCGTCTATTGTTCAGACGACTCATAATTTGTTTTCGGATATGTTCTACCATTTGCAGGATACGTAACAATCGAGCTTCACGTATCCAGCTGTTAAAGGATTCTGCAACATTAGAGGTTACATGACCATATCTGCAAAGCACAAAATAATTAATAGTATGATGGCCATCCAATATGTACTATGAAATTAACACGTAACCACAAAACTTAACCTTTACTGCTCAAAGTTAACATAAAAACATCAGTGTTAACATATATTGCTGAAAGTTAACATAAATCAGACAAAGTTAACCTATAGAAAGAAAAATTCACATATATGTAGAATAGTTAACATCAACTGCAAAACGTCATAATCTAAGATGAATGAATTACCTGATGCCAGGGAAGAATGCATTCGCCCAATTCTCTGGCGAATAACAGAGTACAATCTCATATGCGACTGGAGCCATCTCATAAATTTCCTTCATGTAGTCGTTCCATTCCGCTATAGTGTATTTATAGCAAGCAGATTGGAGCAAACTCCCCAAAACTTGTGTGTCCTTTGCTTTCATTCCCAAATCCTTTAGCTTTGTTCTAAAATTTTCAACTAGGTGCAGAACGCATCGTGAGTGAATTGCTTCAGGGAAATATTCTCTCACGGCTTCTCGAATCCCCTTGTCGGCATCAGAAATAATTACCAATTGGTGGGGAGGATTGTACGGGTCTAACCTTTCATACAGTATGGACCACAAGCCTTGAAGGAACCATCTCCAATTATCAACATTTTCCTGATCACATATACAATACGCAACCGGAAATATCCCTTGGTCTCCGTCGTATGCTATGGCGCTCAGGAGCATGCCTTTGTATCTATCTTTCAAAAAGGTCCCATCCAAAAATAATAGGGGTCTACACCCATTTAAGAAACCAACGATGCAAGCGGCATAACATATAAACAGTCTTTTGAACCTTCCTTCATTCTGGTCAATGCATATGTAGCTTCCTGGATTCGTTTCCTTCACCATTTGCTCATACCTGTACAACAATGTAGCTTCTACTCATGTAAATATAATACATTGGAACATTAGGATAATATATTAACATAAAAGCTCACAAGTTTTCATAAAACATAACATTCCACAATGACAGTTGGAACATATCAATGAAAACTAACATGAAACATCTAAGGATAAGATATTGCATGATAAATCAACAACAAACAATTGTACTATAAGCGGCTATGATAAAAATTTGTACACTTAATAAAATAACTGTAAAATTTACCATCTTAATTGATCATAAGCCTCATAACTATCACCATACATATCCTCCTGCGCTCTTTCTTTGCCCCACCATATCTTACTGTATTCAAGTCTCAATCCATATCGAGTGAGGAACTCCTTTTGCACATCAATTGGTCGGATTCCAGGTCGCGCCTTTAATACCGGTCGCAATTGGGCTGCTATGAACTTACGAGATGCCCGTGATTGCCCTGCCAAGTTAGCATGTTGTCCACAACTGTGTTCATTCACAAACCTCTTGATTTCAATTCTTTTACCATACTTAACAGGCGATGCAAAGAGCATCCAAGGGCATCCATATGTCTCCTTATATCGACAACATACTCGGATACGTTTGGGTTCATTCTTTACAAATTCATAGTCAAATTTTTTCGCCATGGAATAGTACTGCAAAGCTAGTCTTAATTTGTTTACAGTCTTAAATTGTTGCCCCTTTTCAGTCAATGCTGTGTGCCACCATTGAGAAATGCTGAAAGTGTTGTTGAGAATATCATCAGCTCTCATTACAATCTCACCAGACGGGAAATCATTTTGGATTCTCTCTGAATTGGATGCATTTCCTGGAGGAGGACGACTATATTCTGCATTCAAAGAGGCATCACTACTGCACAAATTAATCAACCAGTGAGATATCATGCACAATATGTTATATTATCTTCTGATAATTTAAGTTAACAGTAGTAGGACCAAAGGTAAAATAGTACAACAAAAGTTAACTAACTGGGTGTAAAATTAACCATTTTCCGTAAACCTTAACATAGTACAACAAAAGTTAACTAACTGGGTGTAAAATTAACCATGTTCCCACGACAATTAACATGTTCATGTAAAGGTTAACATATCTCTTGAAAAATTAACCTGTAAGATGAAGAGTTAACATCTAACCATCAGAGATGACAACTTTTTTTCCCAAGTTAGCATCGAAACCTAAAATCACAATTGGCTTATCATCACACATAGACCTATTCCTGACAGAGTTCATTGTTTACTTACAAATCAATAATAACTTACATTGAGGGATTTGATGCCCATAAGGGATGGTTGAAAGTTGAAGAAAAAAATAACAATGTTTACATCACACAAAACCCAATATTATAAAGAGTTCATTAATTACTTACATTTCCCTAATCTGATTTTTCCTTGAAGTGGAACACTCTACATTAACAGCAGCTTGCATGTGAATCTCCGTACAACCAATATTTCGATTGTGCTCCAACAAGCACTTCAAATCATCATCATTGTCAACTGAAAAACTGAGGTTGGGGTGCCTCTCAGATTTAAATATAAAGGATAAAGCTTCTTTAGGTACTTTCAATCTTTCAGACACATCAAATTGGAGTTCATCAAAGCTTGTTGTCGAACTTAGCTTCACGAATATGGCATTCTCGCCTAAAGACACCATGCAAATCAAGTCATTGGCGGCCATTAGGGGTGGTTGAAAGTTATGAGGACAGTTATGAAGGCAATTATGAGGAGTTGAGGAGTAATTGAGGGGATTTCAGGTGCAAAAGGACTGTAGACAGTTGAAAAAAACCCTAATTTCATTAATGAGAGAGTGAGAGATAAAACTAACCAATTTATAACAAAGGATGATGAAGCAGACAGTAATGGCGGGAGCCCGCGCTTTTCCCCCCGCTTTCCCCCGTCACTTCGCCATAAATGCGTTGGGAGAGATCACCGAAGAAGAGAACCCATTCAGCCGGTTTTCTGTGAGAGAGATGAGGGCATTTTCGGCAGGTAGCAACAAAATACACCCACTAGATGTATACGTATGGGCTTTTGGGTCTGGCCCACAATGTTTACTATTTTTTGGGGCTGAAGGCTAAGGCAGATAATTGGGGGGGCTGGGCCACATCCGATTTTTTTTAGGGGCCTTGAAACATTTTTTCCCTATTTTAAAAGTGAATTTTAATAAACCACTTATAACTTTAAACTGAGCACTAAACTCCAAAATTTTCTACAATTCTCATTAAATCCTTAGTAAGTTTGATAATTTCACAAAACACCCAAAATATTTTGAATTTTTGTACTTAACTTCGAAAATAGCGTTGCCCTAAAATTTCACATCGGCTAAAATTTACCCTCAAGGATAGTATATACCTCAAATTGATCTTATTTGCAAGTTAGCCCATAACTTGATAAACAACCCAAAAAATAGAAAAAGTTACAAATAGCTACTAAAAATTCTAAAATTACAAATAATACTTAGAAAATTTTGAAAGCTACAAAAAACATATAAGCCCGAAAAAATTGAAATCACAAAAAACCCTTGAAAATCTTAAATTTGAAAAAAATACTCTTAAAGTTCTAAAATTATGATGCCACACAAAAATTCATAAATTACACAAAACTTCTTAAAATCCAAAAAAATGCAAACAGACCCCTTTAAAAAGTAAAAATTATAAACAACCCTAAAAATTTAAAAATTCAAACAAATATACAAAAAATATGAAAATTACAAAAAATCCCATAAAAAATAAAATATGACAAACTTCATCCCAAAAAAATTTAAATTGCAAACAGCCCTCTAAATATCTGGAAATAACAAATTGACCTTTTAAGTTAGATAACTACAAAGAAACCCTGAAAAGATTACAAAAACGTAAAAAATATAAAAAGTATAAACAACCCTCTGAAAAATCAAAAATTAGACACAAATTCCTCTAAAATCTAAAAATTACAATTAACCTCTTAAAATCTCAATAAATGCAAACAAACCTCTGAAAGGTTCTAAAAAATAAATAACCATTATTTTGGATTTTTGCTAAATATTGTTGGGGCTTAAGTGAAAAAATAAAACTTATTGGGTTATTGGGGTGTAATTTGGTCATTTGATTACACATGAATTAATGATATTAATTTTATAGATTTTTGCCAAAAATTATTAGGTGTTTAGTGAGAGTTTTAAAGATATTTGAGATTTAGTTCCAAATAGTAAAACTATTAGGGGTTTAGTGATATTTACCTTTATGTTAATTTTGAGGATTTCATGAAATTGTAAAAATAACCTTAGAAAATCTAAATATGTGAAAAAGACTCTTATCATTCTAAAATTATAAATGATCTATAAGAAATATGAAAATTATAAAAAATCCAATAAAAATTAAATATGACAAATAGCATCTTAAAAAATTTTAAATTGTAAACAACCCCCTGAAAATCTGAAAAATCATAAATGACCCCTTTAAATTAGAAAATTGCAAAGGACCTTCAGGAAAATTACTAAAAACCCAAAAAAATAAAAAGTACAAACAACCCCAGAAAATCTAAATTAGAAGTAAATTTCCTAAAGATCTAAAAATTATAATCAACCTCTCTTAAAAATTTCAATAATTACAAAAATCCATTGAAAAATCTTAAAATTATAAACATTTGATGTTCAAGGTTTTTTACTTAAAAATATTTTGGGTTAAGTGAAAAATGCGAACTTATAGGGTTATTAGGGTAATAATGTTAGCTTTCAGGTCGTAAAGTGAGAATTGTTCATGGGGATTTTTTAAATATTCAAACTCGAAGGGGAATATCTATAACAAGCTCAAATTTGAGGGGTTTCTCAAATTAAAATAGTTGAGGGGGTTCTCATAGATAATTCCTATAATTGAGGGGGGTTAAGTAAGGAAAGTTCAAGTGATTATCTGAAAGTTTCATAGTTGAGGGGGATATCAATAATATGCTGAAACATGAGGGGGTTTCCTCATATTAAAATAGTTGAGGAGTTTTTTATAAAATCGTTCCCTTTTTTAGATATAATATTATAAAATCCTATTAAGTAGTGACTATAAGAAACCCCCTTTAACTTTTAGATTTTATCAGAAAACCCCTCAACTTTCAGATTTTTCAGAAAATTCCCCTAAAATTATTGCTTTTAGAATGATTTTCTGATAAAATCTCAAAATTAAAGGGATTTTCTGATAACCCCTAAAATTTAATGGATTTTATGATATTTTTAAAGTTATGCGGGATTATCTAACTATCATCCAATGTTAATGGGGGTTTTTGTGACGCCCCTGGGTTCACACAAGGCTACAGTCCAAGGTGAAACCAAGAATGTCAAACCTGTCATGCACCACACCATGCAATAGCATGTTTTACCATCACAATTAACATCTCTCTAGTAGAGTCAACAACAGGTGTAGGTACAAAAGCAAGTAGAAGATAATACAAGTGATAGCTGATGGAATGATAACAACCACATAGATATCCCATCATCCAACATACAGAAATACATAGTCAATGGCTGAAGTAGATAAACTGGAGTTCTCAACAAGTCTCAAATACAAAATGTCTGAGTAAAGAAAATAAGGCATACAACCTTTACAACATCTAGAAAATAGTCCTCAAATGTCAAACAAAAGCTACAGTGGAGCTCCAAAAATAAAACATAGCTAAAATAGACAGCTGAACACTAAAGTATGTCGCCATCAACCTGTGACTCTCCGGGCTCCTGGCTCGTGACCTGAAAGGGGGGGGGGGGGGGGGGACAACGAGCGTCAAAGCGCTAGCGAGCAACATCACAACCAACCCCAAGGGATAGGGCTCGTTGTATAAGAAAATACAGTTATCATAAAACACACACACACACACACACACACACACACACACACACACACACACATATATATATATATATATAATCAATTGACCTAAAAATAATGGGTTTTAGTACTTAGGAAATTTCAACACGAGCATAGGTACGTCGAGCGAAATAATCCAAACAAGGAAACCCTCATGTATATACCTTGTATCTTAAATTGAAAATCCCTAAGTACCAACCCGGAGTCTAATACATGAACAGTAAGGAAAAGACAACAATCCCATCTCTACCAATAATCATAGTTATGTCAAAGTTACACAGTTAAAATAAGTGTCATGCACAGCCTAGGTAGCTATCATGTCCAACTATATCAAAATGTTGTGCTCAAAACCCAAATGTGTATCATGCTCAAGGTTTAGCAAAAATATCCAACACATGGACTAAAGGTAATGCATGTCCAATACATGGAATGAATAAAATACAGGTCCAACACATGGACTGAGATGATAAGTATCCAACACATGGATTAATAATAATGTATGCTCAACACATGGACTATGATCGCAGAGGCGTATTTATTACTAGTACATGAGGAAAGATATACATATCCCAATCTTGCACGTGTTTCAATGTGCGGTCTAAATTTGTGTCACAAGTCAACCCCCATGTGTAGATAAGTCACTAACATTGCAAACTAGTGGGAGATGAACGATGTGATCTCCCGAACACGCGAAAAGATCAACAAAAAGTCAACATGCACAAAACTGTGCGGCGGTCGACCGCAGAGGCCACTCCGGTCGACCGCTCACAAAGTCGAGATTCACTGTGCTCAAAACTGAGCGGCGGTCGACCGCTAAGGTCATGCCGGTCGACCGCTCGAAGAGCAGAAACTCTTCTGCTGGAAATATCTCAGAGCGGTTGACCGCCGCGTCCACTGCGGTCGACTACGAAGCAGACAGAAGTCCAGTTAGGGTTTCTGTCGGCTTCAAATCACAATCAAACTCGACGATTTCTATATTAATGAAAATCTAACATTTAAACAAAGTCATAGAACAGAAAACTACGAATTTTAAACATTTAAAATCTATCATCAAAATCCCAAGCATAAATAAACATGATTTAGATGTCTTTGTAGGCTGTCTAAAAATCACAATGGATAGCTGATTAAAACAAGCCCCGACAATGGAAGTTACAATCAAAAGACTTTCAAATCACTGCACCCGCAACTCTACAATCACCGCAAACACGACCTCATTTCTGAGATGATTGATCTTGATGGCTGCGACAACAGCATGACTAATATTATATTAGCAACTATTAGAGATGCTGATGAGCAGTGTAATAATTTTAGAAATAAAAGGTTGGACTTGGTTGGTGAGTTGCTTGGTAGAGAGCTGTGGGCAAATATTCATCTAAAAACACTATGGATGTTGATTCCCGTCTAGCTCTCACAACGAAAGCTACAATCAAATAGCTTTCGGGTCGATAAGCGAAGAAACTGCAAATGGAGGACTTTTCACATAGATCGAGAATAGTTACAATTCGACAACACTTCCGACAACTGATGGAAACTCTATTCAGCAGTCTTCACAATCTACAGTGAAAGTTACAATCTGACGACTTTCACACTCCACAACAGCTAAAGCGAGGATTACAGAACAACGGTCCTTGCAACACCTTACAGAAGAGGTTACAAGTCAACAAGCTTCTTCTAAAACGCGGAAGTCATCCCCGCATTATAATTCTGGAAGTGCAGGCGACCCCCGCGTTTCCAAGTCACAAATCAACGTGAGCGACCCTCGCGTTCGTAGGGGTTCAGCCCACACCGACCCCCGCGTTTTCAAGCAAGCAACAAGCCAAAACGCGAGCGACCCTCGCGTTCATCAATGTTCAGCCAACACCCAACCTCGCATCACAATTCTAAGACACGAAGTTGGGTTCGGAACGCCAGATTGGGCGTTTGACTTGTTCAAACACGAGTCGAACGGTTTCAGAAATGTTTTCCCACGATCTGAGGAAATCACGCCCACGTAGGAGCGGATTTAGAGGTCAGTTACAACCTCTTATCCCCCTATAAAAGCTCAACAAACTCAACAGAGTTAAAGGAGATCAGATTTTTGATAATCGGATCAGGGGGCTGGCTGGCTTAGAGGTGATCGGATATTTTGGAGGATCTTAACCACTCAGGTTCAGGGATTCAACAGCAACAGCGAAATCTTTGAAGACAAGATCTTTTGAATCGATCTCAGAAGATAAAATCTGAGAGGATTCTTCAGTAACAGAATAACAGCTTGATCATTAACCGAATTTTCGGTTCTAACAACTCTATCTACAGAGTTCTAACTCGTTCAGAGTTCTTAAACTCGTTAAAGAGTTACATATAAAACTTTCCACAGAAAGTTCATCATTCCCACGAGATAGAGACGGTCAGATCGTCAACGGAGAGCAATTTCGGTGCAAACAATCGAAGGAGGCACTCCATCGCTACCTTGAAGAACCCAGTTTTAAACAAAGGAGAAAACCAAATTCGTTTTCTTCTCTTTTGTAATCAAGTTGTAATCGGAATTAAAGGAATTCAATTCAATTTTCTTTTGTTCTTTTCATTACAATTTTTCCTACATACAAAAGATGGCGACTCTGCTGGGGACAAGCTTTTCCGATGAAGAAATGGTGGCGCAATCCGACGTCCACCTCATGGGAACGACTGTAGAAACTCTCGTCGTAGAGTTTGATCAAGCAAAATATGAGGAAGCCTTGTCCTCTGGATCGCTTAGCCCCAAGGCTAAGCATGGTGTCCGCAAGATCTCCAAGGAGGTCGATTCTGTTGTTGAAGCTCCGAAGAAAGCCCTCTCCTTCGGTCAGGAACTCAAACTAGCTCTGCTAGTTGAAAATCCCACCTCTGCGACAACCAGACATACGTCAGGCCACAAACGGCCTCTGGAGGAGACGGGTTCCATGCGCGTCAAAGACGCTGCTGCTAAGGCTTTGAAACAAGCCAAGAAGAACGCCGCTCGCAGACGGAGAAGATCCATACGACGAGCGCACTTGCGTGAAAGCCGAATGCTGGCACAATGCGAGAATCACGTTCCTGAAGCTTCACCCGAACTTAGCGTTCCCAAAACAGAACGTTCACTTCGGGGCAATGAGCTCGACTATGAGCCTCGGCTAATTCAGCTGAAACGCGACCCTGAGTGGCGCGTTGTCTCTTCAAAACGCAGCCCTCAGAGGGAAGCTACCAAAAACAAACGCGACCCTCAGGGAAGCGTTCAACCAGAACATGACCCTCGCAGGTCTGTTTCACCAATTAAACGTGACCCCCAGGGGCGCGTTCAAACAAAACATGACCCTCGCGAGTCTGTTTCATCATTTAAACGTAGGCCTCGGCCTAACGTTCACAAGTCCAGACGCGACTCTCGCGTTGGCCTTCAAGAACGCGACCCTCGTGTTGTTTCTCAAGAACGCGGTCATCAACAGGTCCGCCAGGTTCAGAAAGATCAGCGTGGTTTCAAAATTCACGTTCGACAAGAACCAATCTCACCTACCCAAGGGCAGGGGGTTCCATCTCTACCTCCACGCCCGGGGAAAAGTTCCTCCCAAGTTCCTGATCTGCGGGAATTACTGTCAAGAGGAAAACCAACAATACAAGCAGCTCACTCGTGCCAATGTGAGAGGCTTATTTCGGCGGTCCTTTCAGAGTGCCATTGTTGCGCTTCTGCACCTCGGCAGTCTGTATTTGACAGGTTGACAAATGTTGTTAGACCCGTCAAACGACAACGCCGATACAGAAAGAAGCCAGCTGAAACCGAATACCCCGAAGTTACTATAAATGTGATAGGTCGAGGGAAAGCTCCTAATCCCAGTTCTGAAGAATCGCAAAGGAGTCATTCCCCGACTGTTCGGGAAAGGTACGAAGAATTTGAAGGGGTATACCAACATACCCGTACTCGTACGGGAGCCATTCGCGCGGTTAACTACCAAAGGTTAGCTAAAGGGATCGCTTCTAATGAGGAACATTCGGCGATAGCCGAATCCCAATCTTCTAGCTCTGTTGTAGCTCGTGAAGTCTCTGTTTACATAACAGGAAATCATGAAGACTTGGCTAAGAGAGTCGACGAACATCACGTCATGCTCCAAGCGCAACAGGAGACATTACTCCAAGTAAAGGACATGTTGGCCCAGCTTCTGGCTGAAAAAGGCCACAAACCTGAATCTTCCCAGAGGACAACCTCCAAAGGGAAACAAAAAGCGACTGAACATTCAGATCGCGAAACTCACGACCTGGAATCCTCCTCCGAAAACGAGAAGGAGACAGAGAGAGAATTACACCCTCAGTCCACCAAAGTGGATGAGCTAGAGGCTCGCCTCAATGCAATTGCCAACAGGAGCGAGCTTCGCGAAGAAGGAGTGGTGCGACCTTATCCTGCGGAATGGGATACAGCTCCCTACCCGCCAAAATTTAAGGCCCCAACTTTACAACCTTTCGATGGCACAGGATCACCGAATCAGCACATTTACTACTTCAAATCCCAAACTGGAGATGTGGTAGCAAATGACGCCATCTTGACTCGCTTATTCATTGGCACGCTTAAAGAAGTTGCCTTTGAATGGTTTATGAAACTGCCTGCCGGATCTATCCAAAAATGGGTAAACCTGGAAAGGCTATTCTTGGCCAGATTCTTTGAGGACGACACGAAAGTCTCGGTCCCAACTCTTCTCGCCACTAAGCAGAAGAAGGGAGAGTCCATCAAGGCTTACGTGGAGAGATTTCGTAGCATGGCATTGCGATGCCCCTCAGGTATGACCCAATCAACCCTGGTTGAAACTTGCAGGCACAACTTGCAGACTCAGCTCCTTGCCTAGATGGGGGTAGCGGAGTGTCGCTCCTGGAGGCAACTGGTATCCCAAGGAGAACAGGCTGAAGAAATAGTGGCGCGAGTCAAAGCTGAAGAAGTGCCACAACCCAAGCTGCAGCAGCAACGCAATCAGCAAAATGCCTAGCGGTCTAAGGGAAAAGAGACTTTAGCAGCCGACTATACGCGAGTGTCACCGCCTACCAAGCAAGGCAAGGCGCCAAATCAACAAAGAGCGCCAAAGCAGTATTCGTTCAAGGAAGAGCATGTGGACACCTTGTTCCAACTACTTCGGAAGAACAACAAACCGCAGCTTCCCGAAATCAGGAAACCGGATGAGGCAGGGAAAATTGACGATCCCAACTATTGCCGTTATCACAGATTCCTGGGCCACCCTACCAGAAAATGTTATGTCTTCAAAGACATCCTACAAAATCTGGTAAATGCAAACGTGCTCACGTTGAAGCCCGAACAGAAGACCGTGTCTACCAACTTGATAGCGGTCCAATTCAGCGACTTCCCGCCGGTAACCACTGCAAATGGCGTCGTTCCCATTCCTAAGGGAGAGATGCATATGAAGAACGCTGACTTGCACGGTCAGAAAGACAGGGGGTTGGTACCCCTCACTACCCCAAAGGGGGAAATCATGTGGGTCCACCCTGATCTAGTGAGAGACCAACAGTGGACGAACACCTCGTCCAAGGAGAAAGGAGGGAAGGCTAAGTCATCCAACATGATTAGCCCCTCCGTTACTGAAAACGATGATCACCTCAAGCCTCTCACTGATTCAGAAGAGGAGAGGATTGTCCTGGCAGCATACCTAGGAGACAACCCTGGCACTCGGTCAGGGAAAGCCTACTAGAGGGATTACGGCCAGAACGCTCAAGAGGTGGAAGAACAGCCCCAAGACGCTGGGGGTTCTGTACCAAAGAAGCCGGCTAATAAGGGAAAGCAAAAAGAGGTCCGGTTTAATAAAAATCTGCACCAGGAACATGGAGAGTCGAGCGCACCTTTCCAATTCAATGTCATGGCGCAGCTGGCCAACATACCAGCCAGGATTACATTATATGAGCTCCTGAAACTGTCCATCACTACCAAGGAAGCTCTGATTGAAGCTTTAAAGAATACAGAGAGCTTCATCACCCAAGTTACTCCAATTCCCGAAGCTTCGGAAGAACAAACTTGCCGGCAATGTCTGCAGGCGGCAAGGAGCTTACCTTGCATATCCTTCACTTAAGAAGATATGCAAGTCAAACACAAGCATGACAGACCTCTGTACTATACAGGGTACATTGGGTCGTTAGAGATCAGCCGTGTTCAGGTTGACCTGGGGTCAGCGCTCAGCATCATGCCTTACAGGGTCATGCAGGTGTTAGGGATTCCTATGCATCGGCTGAACACCACCCAGACAACCATCTTTGGGTTTAATGCAAATAGCACTCGGCCCCTGGGGAAGATTAGACTTAGGTGTCAAATCGGAGATCTTAAGTCCGAAGTGACCTGTTATATAATATATGCGGACACGTCCTACAATCTCTTGTTAGGACGACCCTGGATACATGCGAACCGCATTGTCCCATCTACCCTGCATCAGGTCATGAAGTATGCTAACGACGAGGGGGAAGTCCGAACTCTGATTGTAGAAAAATACCCCTTCCGAGGAGTCGAGAATTTCCACACCGACTCCGTCTTCTACCTGGAATCCCAAGAGAAAGAAGATGTTGACAGCGGCAACGAAGCTGACATCGAACCAGATCCAGAGGAAGATTGTCCTTGGGAATTAAACTTTGATGTAATGGGCCAGGGTGATAATAATAATGTACCGAGTGAGGGCGAGTGGTGCATTAATGAAGATTTTATTTTGGCGTACTTGTCTGATGTTCCCTCTAAAAATAAACAAATAGAGAATAATACTAATGCAGGTACCAATCCATGGCACGTACTGTGCACAGAGGCATCACTCACATTGCCAATCGAGTCGTCCTTCGTTTCAGACGAAGAGGTAGAAGACGCACAGAAGGCTTTCTTCAAAGTCCCATCCAGAAGGAAAGGGCGGAAGCCGATCTGTTTCGGGAAGGTCAAACCTATACAACTCAAGCGAGGAAGTTCGGAGGAAGACGATGGAGTCCCGCAATTCCATTATCACGAACCTAACTCCCTCCGGTTAATGAAACAAATGGGGTATGACTTCGGTGAGAAACAGGGTCTAAACTTCGGGAAGGGAAGACGAACACCAATCCGAATGTCCCTAACCCCTGAAGGGAAACCCCCAGATTACTACCAAAAGACCAGAAGGGGTTTAGGATTTGTCACACCTCCCGCTGTCTCAGAAAATGAAATAAGTAATTATCTGCGTCAGGACCACTCATCCGGAACATCTGCATACGAGTCCGATGTCAGTATCGGACCTCTCTTTAGAAATCTGACCGTGAATATGGTTTCAACTAGTCACCCAGATGAAGATGTAGGGGGTGATGAAGGGTTAATGGAATCAACCAATGACCCCTAGATTAAACGTCTTAACATCTTGTGGGATATGCGATTCGAACAACGCGAACCACCCACTGAAGATAGAGTGGTTCAGGTTGACATGGGAGACGAACAGGACCCTAAACCCATTTTCATAGCCGAAGATTTATCATCATATGAGAAAGAAGACCTTATATCTCTCATTCGAGAATATATAGATGTCTTTGCTTGGAATTATGAAGATATGCCTGGTCTTGACCCAAAAGTGGCCATGCATCGTCTCAACATCGATCCGGATGCCAAACCCGTTAAACAACAGCAACGCCGGTTTCGTCCAGAGATCATGGAAGCAATTGAGTCTGAAGTAAAGAAGCTCATAGACTCAGGCTTTGTCCGGGAAGAACAACACCCAGACTGGGTAGCCAACATTGTTCCAGTTCCCAAGAAAAACGGTAAGGTCCGTATATGCATCGATTTTCGCGACCTTAACGCTGCTTGTCAAAAAGACGAGTTTCCACTCCCTATCACGGATGTTATGATCGATAACACCTACGGATATGAAAGAATGTCTTTCATGGATGGATTCTCCGGGTATAATCAAATCAAGATGCACCCGGACGACGAGAAGCATACTGCATTCAGAACACCGCTGGGGGTGTATTGCTACACAGTGATGCCCTTCGGCCTAAAAAATGCAGGTGCAACTTATCAACGTGCAATGAACGCTATCTTCCACCAACATTTGCGTAAGAAGATAGAGTGCTACGTTGATGACATAGCGGTGAAAAGTCAAAGTAAGGATGATCATCTTACAGACTTGAAGACAATGTTCGAAATCATGCGGACACATCAGCTGAAGATGAACCCTACAAAATCATTTCTCGGAGTATCAAGTGGAAAATTCCTGGGATTTATCGTCACGTCCAAGGGAATTTCTCTGGATCCAGAGAAGGTGCGCGCCATCCAAGACATGCCGCCGCCGAAGAATCTCAAAGAGCTCAGAGGTCTGCAAGGCAGGCTGGCCTACATCCGAAGGTTCATATCTAACCTCTCAGGGCGTTGCCAACCTTTCTCGAAGCTCATGAAGAAAGGGGTATCCTTTGTTTGGGATGGAGAATGTCAAAAAGCGTTCGAAGAGATTAAGAGATATCTCACTCAACCGCCGGTTCTCGTGGCCCCGATATCAGGAAAACCGTTCCTGTTATATGTAAGGGCTATGGATCATTCTCTAGGAGCTTTATTGGCCCAGAACGATGATCAAGGTCAAGAGCAGGCCATTTATTATCTAAGCAGGACCATGATGGGGGCCGAACATCGATATAACCCGGTCGAGAAAGAATGTCTCGCTTTGGTATTCGCAGTTCAAAAGATGCGACATTACCTAGTTGGGCAAACAATTCACGTCATCTCTAAGGTGAATCCCTTGAGAGTGCTGATGACGAAACCATCATCTCTAAACTGTCGGCTTGCGAAATGGGCCATTCTCTTGTCACAATACGACATGCAATTCATGCCCCAAAAAGCAGTCAAGGGTCAAGCATTGGCAGATTTCTTAGCCGATCATCCGGTGCTAGGGACATCAAAACTGTATGAAGAATTGCCCGACGAAGTCGCCGAGGTTTGTGTTACTCAAGAATCTACACAAGTGTGGAAATTATTCTTCGACGGTACATCTAGAGCAAACCCTCACGGAGCGATTACTGCAGGAGTAGGAGTGGTATTCGTCTCTCCTAACGGTCACGTAATCCCAAGAGGATTTTCCCTAATCGAACCTTGCACCAACAATGTGGCTGAGTATAATGCTCTGCTACTAGGGATGCAACTTGCCGAAGAACTTAATATTCGGCATCTTGAGGCTTATGGTGACTCTCAGCTCATTGTAAATCAAGTCCGAGGGGAATATGAAGTACGTCATGAGGACTTAATCCCGTACTACTTCGTAGTGCTGAAGCAAGCTAAGAAGTTCGAGGTATTCTTTATTGAATACATTCCACGAGCCCAGAACGCTTACGCAGATGCTTTGGCTTCATTGGCAACTTCGCTGGCATTACCGCCAGGTACCAAAACGACGATCCCAGTCACAGGACGTGAACTATACTCTTCCAAGATTCCTAAGGAGGAAAGCTCAGACAAGACAATAACGGAAGAGGTCTGTACAACCTCCATAGAGTTCGAATCTAGAGATTGGCGATTTCCATATATCGACTACGTCCTGTACGGGATTCTGCCCGACGATCCTAAGGAAGCGGCCACCATCAAACGAAAGGCCCTCCGATTTTATTACGATGTAGTCTCTCAAATCCTGTATCGTAAATCACATGACGGGGTTTTGCTTCGATGTCTTTCTCGAAAGGAAGCAAGGGAAGCTCTTAAAGAAGCTCACGACGGAATGTGCGGAGCCCATCAACCCGGAGCTAAATTAGGAGATCGCCTCCGTCGAATTGGCTATTATTGGCCAAGAATGTTCTCAGACGCGGTTGACTACGCTAAACGTTGTCACGCATGTCAAATTCATGGGGATTTCATCCACCAAGCACCCGGGAACTTACATCCCACATCTGCATCCTGGCCATTCGAAGAGTGGGGGATGGATATTGTGGGTCCAATTTCTCCTCCAACTTCTAAAGGACACCGGTTCATCCTGGCCGTGACCGATTATTTCTCCAAGTGGGCGGAGGCAATCCCGTTGAAAGAAGTCAAGACTTCCAACGTAATCAAATTCATTAAACACCATGTTGTCTACCGTTTTGGAGTCCCGAGGCGGATAGTTCACGACAACGGGACACAATTCGTCAGTTTTGGGTTCCAGAGGTTTTGTGACAAACTCAGAATTCAGAGTGTCGCATCTACGGCATATTATCCGTCGGCGAATGGTCTTGCAGAAGCCTTTAACAAAACCATTGTGAAACTTCTCAAGAAATCCGTTTCCAAGAGTCGACGTGACTGGGATGAGAGACTCGGCGAATGTTTGTGGGCCTACCGCACAACAATGAGGACCCCTACGAGAGCTACACCGTTCTCGCTGGTATATGGCTGTGAAGCCGTATTGCCACTGGAGATCCAGATTCCTTCTCTGAGAGTCGCTATCACGACGGGATTAACAGAAGAAGAAAAGCATCAACGGCGTCTGCAAGAACTTGAAGCCCTAGACGACAAACGACTTCAAGCTAAGCAGCAGATCGAAATGTATCAAGCTCGGATTTCCAAAGCCTACAATAAAAAGGTTAAGGAACAGACTTTCAAGAAAGGCGATTTGGTCTTAGCCAACAAACGACCCATGGTGATGACACACAAAACCAAAGGGAAGTTCAACCCTAAATGGGAAGGACCTTTCGTAATAGACTCAGTTTATTCGAACGGAGCATACCGCCTTATCAATCAACAAGGAGACAGGCTCATGATGCCAATTAATGGGAAATTCCTAAAGAGATATTTCCCGTAAATCACGTAGCCCCCTAAACCCTAGCTAAATCAGGCTGGGGGTTGTCTATTTATAGTGTAACTCCATTTTGTATCTCGTCAAGTTAACACTACACCTCTGACGATTGAAATTTTCTATAATTGTTTTATAATGATAATAAAGAGAATTTCGTTTTCATATTGAGTTGACACTATGCTTTTTTTCATTGTCTTGAATCATATTCAAACACAAGAGATAATGAAAACCAAAATGATATCATTTCCATTCAATATTGTTAATTTGAATACAAAAGTGAAAGCAATTGAAAGGAAAATAATACAAAGTCATCCCTCCATCAAAAGTAGCGCAAATCCTAAGTATCGGGACTCATCAGTCTAAAAGACTTGAGTTTAGATTTCAACGCTGATATATTCTCCTCGCGAGCCTTTCTGATTTCTTCAGTTATCTTGCTCTTGAGCTCCTCTTCATTGGGCGTTGCTTCTGCAAGTCCTCGCCGAAGCTTATCGGCAGCAACAATTTCGTCGCAATAGCATTTGAAGAGTCCATCGCAATAACCTGCGAACCCTTTTAAAATCTCCACACCTTCAGCTAGCTGAGCATTTATCTGAGGAACTTCAACACCAGCGCGAGCAAGCTCTGCTGTAGTATCCCGGAGACCCACAGCAAGGTTGCCCATGTCCCTCTGTACCTGGGTATGTTCCTCACGCAGGTGAGCAAGACGAGGTTCCGTTTCGGATAAATTCTTCCGAAGATCCTCTTGCTGTTGTGCTCTCGAAGCCTTGGCCTCAGAAAGAGCCCGATCCACTTCTGGGCCTATGTCGTTACGTTGCAGCATGGAGAGGAATTCCAGCTCTTATTCCAAGATGATGAGGCTCTCACGACAGTTCTCGGTCCATATTTTATCACCCTGATGCTTGATCTTAGCCAAGCATTCCAGCAAATGAGGTTCAAAAACCTTGTAACTTACGTCCCCGAGACTGACAATGTTAATGGTTATTTGCATCCAACGCTCCAATTGTTCGATGAGCTCCCTCAGTGTTTCAGAGCTTGGGGGTGGAGCAGTCGGATAAACAAAGCAGTTCGCATAATCAGTGTGAGTAGAGGTGTGCGGGGCTTCAGATAAGAATTTGTTGATCATCTCTGACATGGAGCCTAAGATATCCTCTTCCTCCTCACCGATTGTCGTTTCAAGACCAGGAGAAGCGATTGGAAGAGAAGTGTCCTCTCTGTTCTCAGGAGATGCAACATGCGCTGATTTTATTGCATCACTCATCAATTTGGCCTTCTTTGAATTTTTGGCTATGACAGGCAGTCGTTTACGCACCCTCCTGTCATACTCGCCTTGTTCAGCAGCAGAAAGAGCCTTCTTACACGATCTCAGAAGACGAGGTTCAAGAGCAGGCGCTTCTGGAATTGGCTTTTCTTCGGGAGAGTCAGCAATCGGTGTTTCCTCTTCGATCTCCATAGGAGTTTCTTCCTTGGGAGGCTCGATGGTCGATAAATTCCTAGGAGCTTCAACAGCTCCGGATGCTTCCTGTTCACAAGACAAGAATTCTTCTATCCCCGGCAAACGGGAACTCGAAGATCTACTCCTCGAACGATACAACTCTCGAATTTCACTTATGCAGGAAGTATAGACATCATAGTCCGAGATTTGGGAGACCTCTTCAAACCAGTTGCGAAAATCTGCAACGGTAGAACAACCAGGCGACGAGTTAGGCAAAGTGAAGTGCGCGTGAGTTCCTCCCGCTGAAAAGAAGTACCATGCGCGAGCTCCTTCATACAAGTTCCCAATATGAGCCAATGCCGGGTTGGGGTTGCTAACATAAAGCTGGTCATATCCGAATTGCCTAGCGAATCGAGAAGGCACATAAGGCTCAATGAAACACTTCTCCCGCAAGCGGTAGACCAGGTAGCCTAACCTGATCATAAGAAGCCAGTTGAATGTGCCCTCTTCCAAAGAAGGCGAGCCTTCAAAAAGCAAGTCTATGAAGAGAGCATTTTCTACATCAGCTCCGTCAAAGTCGGGAGCGCAACAGAAAATCCGATAACTATCTTCCCGAGATAGGAGTTGTCGAGCCCTGACTATGTAAGAATACGTCCACGTGGCCGACTCTAATCTCTGTACGAAGGGAATATAAGCATCGTCGCCCTCGTGTACTCCTATCATCAGAGAGGGGCAGTGCAGTACAAACCAGGCCACCAAATATGTATATGGTATTGGTACACGAGGTGGGGGAGCTCTCCCAGATTTCTTCTTGGTAGCTGTAATTTCTGAAGCGCTGAGAAGTTCTGAGGTCAACATCCTCAGGCCATTTTGCATACAGCCGACCATAGCAGTTAGGAGACTCACAGGTCTTCCATGCGCTAATAAAGTAGCTGGGTATACAACCTCAGCTAATATAGCCTCAGCCGGTTTTGTCGGTACCACGCACCGCTTCAGCCAAATCATGAAGAAGCCCGCGAGAAGAGCCTCATCAGAAATAGGGACTGTGGCCTGGTGGTGGAAACTTTCGAACTCGATACCAGCCTCGAAATCATCTTCCATATGCTCTGTTGTGTAGGTGGCATTAGAAGCCTTAATCCGAGCTTTGGCCATCTTGGGAGAGATGGCTGCAACACGAGAGACGGCTGCCTCTTTCCGGTTTAAGTTCTGAAAGAGATATTCTGCCCACGTGGTATGCATGATGCCTCCCCCACGCGTCCCACAGACTCGAGCACATATGTGGAAGTGGCACATCAACTCCCAGAAAGTAGCATAAATTTCTGGGTGCGCCAACCTCAGCTGAGAAAGCTCTTCGGTAGTGGGGATGAACTCTTCGTAGGGTGTTTTCCCAAGTGGCAATCCCGACACTGCTTGCATCTCATGAAGAGCAAAACCTAACTCTCCTGCAGGTGTGAAGAATGTGCAGCTATCAGGGTTATACTTCTCCAACATAGCGAAGAAGTTATGATAACTCTGCACGACACCCCGTCGAGTAGCTAACATGGGAATTGTGAGACCCGATTGAGTGAGTGATTCCTTAAGTTCATCAAGAACGAAGTCAATCATGCGGGTCCACCAACCTCCTTCTCCAGAACAAACCCATCCAGGGGACCTGAACAATTGGGTAGAAAATTCACCCTGAGTTGCAAGGAATTGGCGAATAAAGAGGTTCGCTGGGCGTGGCATTTCCGGAACCTGGTCCTTCTTCTCAAATAAACCAGGTCTCAATCCCTTGAGCTGCCATCCGATTTGTGTACGAGCCCGTCGACCAGATCCAAACGACACATTTTCCTTCTCTTTGACTATGTCGAAAGTCAGACTCCGACGGCGGCTTGCATTTAAGAAGTAGGAGAGGGGGTACATCCTCTTCATGTTCGGAAGGAAGTGTAGGCGTATAAAATTGCCTATAGGTCCCTTAGCTTAGCTCAGCATGATGATTCGACAAAACAACGGACATTCGAGCGACAAGGCGACGAGGCACGCAAGCAACGGAATACGTTCGCGTGCGGGACCAAACCAACGGTTCGGAAAGTTAGCGAGTCGTCCAACAAACAAAACGGACTTGAACTCAAACACCGAAGCGGAGCTACTGCCAAATGAAGATTCGGGGAATCGAATCAAGACCTGAACGAATCAACGAAGGGTCGAGGCGACAAGGCACACGAACAATGGAACACGTACGCACGTGGAATCGAACCAACGTTTCGGGGAATCACCGAGTCATCTAAACAAGAACGAACTCGGTGATATAACGATCGAATCGGGACCAATCCCAGACTCGAACTCAGAAACGGATTAACTGCCATATTTGGAATCAAGTCAATTCCAGAAACCGAATCAAATCCGAACGACGGAGAACCGGAAACACCGGAAAACGACGAAACCAGCGCACCTGGGGGAACTCGGCCCGAACCGAACCACCCTAAGGTGGCTCGGCCCAAACCG
>BQKN01029472.1:10844-24972 GCA_022839385.1 Asparagus kiusianus
GTGGTCAACGGATCAACCATCGGCGCAGGCAAACAACCCACGCAAGCAAGTGACCGAATAACAGGAGCTCGTGATTTGTTCGGTAAACAAGAGAAAAGTTGTAATTTTTATTTCTTTGTTTTGATTTTCATTGTAACCGGATCTTATAAAAAGACCGGATCTTTGTAACTCAAAAAGTTGTTATTTAAAGATGACAATGGAATCAGTAATGAAGAAAGCAACGATTTTTCCCGCGAACAGACATATATTACTACACTCTGAGTCTGCATCAAAACGTCTTCTAACTCTGTCAATGATGTATTTATGTAGACCACAAATGTCCTGTTATTGCTCGGAATAATTAGAACTGGCGCTGTAGACAATTTAGCCTTCAAGGTATCCAAGACCTTCTGGTACTCCATGCTCCAAATAAACTATACACCATTCTTCGTAAGGCGTGTAAGTGGTGTCACAATCTTCGAGAAGTCCTGAATGAACTTCCTGTAATATCCAGCTAAATCCAAAAAGCTGCGAATCTCTGTCATCGAGTTTGGTGGTTCCCAATCAAGAACTGCCATGACCTTAGCCGGGTCCACTGCTATGCCCTCTCTACTGATGACGTGGCCAAGAAATCTGACTTCTGAAAGCCAAAATTCGCACTTGCTGAACTTAGCATATAACCGATGCTCCTGAAGGGTTCTCAACGCCATCCGTAGATGCTCCTCGTGCTCTGCCTCTGATCTCGAGTAAATGAGTATATCATCCATGAAGACGATCACAAACTGATCTAAGAAAGGACGAAAAACCTGGTTCATCAAATCCATGAATACCGCGGGTGCATTGGTCAGCCCAATGGCATGACTAAGAACTCGAAGGATCCATATCGAGTAAGAAAGGCGGTCTTGGGAATATCCATCTCCCGAACCCGCAACTGACGATAGCCAGAACGAAGATCAATCTTTGAGAAATACTGCGCTCCCTGCAACTGGTCAAATAAGTCATCAATCCTAGGTAGTGGGTACCTATTCCGGATAGTGACCTTGTTCAACTCTCTATAATCTATGTATAACCTCATACTACCATCATTCTTCTTCACGAAGAGGACCGGCGCGCCCCACGGAGAATGACTCCGGCGAATAAAACCCTGAGCTAACAACTCGTCCAACTGGGTCTGAAGCTCCCTCATCTCAGCTGGTGCCATGCGATAGGGTGCGCGGGATATCGGGGTTGTGCCTGGCTACAACTCAATACAGAACTCAACCTCTCTCACTGGAGGTAATCCAGGTATGTCCTGAAAGACATCCTGATAATCCGAGACAACTCTAGTCTCCAATAACTCAGCATCCTGATCCTGTCGCATCACCTCCTCGATGTATGATAGAAACGACTCCGCAAACCGGTTGCCTTGAGAGATGGCTACAATCATCTCGGACCCATCGGACGCTCGCAACTTGACTGTCTATGCAAATCAGTCAATACTAATAGGGTAGGAAGACAACAAATCCATACCAAGGATGACATCGAACTCGGACATATGCAACACTATCAAATCTATGACAAACTCTGACTCACCTAGACTAATAATACACATCCTACAAACGCTCTCCAGAAGCGATACCCCACCTAAAGGGATGGAAAACCATTAATGGAATGTCTAGAGTCTGAGCTACGATTTGTAGTCTAGTCATAAAAGCGTACGAAATAAAAGGACACGAAACTCCCGAATCGAAAAGAATACGGGCGGGAAAAGGATTTATGAGGGACGTACCCTCCACAAAACTGAGCTGCTTGCTCCATTATCATGCGGAACTACTGCGTATACTCTGCTGGTGGATGAAGACTGCTCTGCCGCTGGTGTTGGAGAATATGGGACAATCTACCCCTGGGGAACCTCCTGAACTGCTAGAACCTGCCCCTTAGTCTTCTGTTGCTGTTGATTCGGACCATATCCCTTCTGAGCTCTCGTTGGTGCATTGCGGCACTCTAATGCCTTGTGTCCGACCTTGCGACAGTTAAAACAAGATCCCCAGAACTTGCGCTGCTAATGCGCTCTCTGCTCCTGCTGGGGTCCCTTCGTATGAGGGCCCTGCTACTGCTGTTGAGGTTCAGACCAATGTCTCTTGTTCTTACCCTTGTCTCCGGGGTGCCCTTTCTTGTCCTTCTGAAGCTTAGCCGCCCTATTTCCTTGAGAAACGGTGGTTTCATCTACTGGTAGTGGTGGTGGTGCAATATGATTCGCCAAATACTCCTCGACTGCTGCTATCCTAGCGACTAAGGGAGCCATAAGATCTACTAGGTACTGGGAAGCCTGCTGCGGCTCAGATAGTGTCTGATATAGCTCGGGTGGAGTTTGCTGCGGTTCAGCCTGTCCAGATCGCTGAGTACGAGGCATACCATACTCTGACATCTAAGCATATAACAAAAGAGTTTCATGAGTCAATATATATATATATATATAGACACACACACACATAACATATCACCGTACGATTTTCACAATATACAGTATTCTCACAAATACTCTAAGCAAAAATAATTGTCATAAAAAAATTTCTCAAATTTTTTAGATATACGCATATATCGTCCTCACTCATACTAGGAAATCCTCACGGACTCTATACATGAATCCTAAGAAACTCTATCCTAGCTCCACAACTCGACACAGGATAATCCTAAGGATACTGGAACTAGAGCTCTGATACCAACTGTGACGCCCCTGGATTCACACAAGGCTGCAGTCTAAGGTAAAACTAAGAATGTCAAACCTGCCATGCACCACACCGTGCAATAACATGTTTCACCATCACAATTAACATCTGTCTAGTAGAGGCAACAACAAGTGTAGGTAGAAAAGCAAGTAAAAGATAATGTAAGAAATAACTGATGAAATGATTGTGATCACATTAATATCTCATCATCCAACATACAGAAAATACATGATCAATGTCTGAATAGATAAACTGGAATACTCAACGAGTCTTAAATACAAATATCCGACAAGAAGAAATAAGGCACACAGCCTTTACAAATTCTAGAATAAGACCCTCAAATGTCTAACAAAACTACAGTGGAGCTCCAAAATAAATCATAGCTAAAATAGACAGCTGAACACTAAAGTGTGTCGCCATCAACCTGCAACTCTCCGGGCTCCTGGCTCGTTACCTGAAAGGGGGAGGGACAACGAGCGTCAAAGCGCTAGCGAGCAACATCACAACCAACCCCAAGGGAACAGGGCTCGTTGTATAAGAAAATACAGATAATACATAATAGGTCTAAAATCATTGATCTTACTAAAGAGGGTTTGAGTATTTAGAAATTTACAACACGAGCATAGGTACGTCGAGCGAAATAATCCAAACAAGGAAACCCTCGTATATATACCTTGTATCTCAAATTGTAAATCCCTAAACACCAAACCCGAGGTTCTAGTACAGAAACAGTAATAAAAGAAATACAACTAATCTCAGAGCATAAATACCGTGTCATGTCATAGCCTACACGAGTATCATGTTATCATGGCATAATCTACATAAGTGTCATGTCATAAACTCCTGTGAGCAAGTCATATACAGGGTTAAGAGAATGTCCGATACAGGAACTAGATACCGTGGTTTCCAAACTCATGGAATAAGTGGCAAATGTCCAACACGAGGACTAAAATGGATTATTATCCAACACGAGGACTTCTATGGATTATAGTCCAACACGAGGACTTCTATAGATTATAGTAGATTATAGTCCAACACGAGGACTGTGTAAAATGAATGTCCAACACGAGGACTGAATGGAATGGGTGTCCAACACGAGGACTGAAAGGTAATGCTTGTCCAACACGAGGACTGAGTGAAATGAAAGTCCAACACAAGGACTGAAAGGTAACGCTTGTCCAACACGAGGACTGAGTGAAATGAAAGTCCAACACAAGGACTGAATGGAACGGGTGTCCAACACGAGGACTAAATATAAAATACGAAAAGTGTAAGTGTCGATGATATGTATACATATAAGATACACATAAACTCATGTCACACGTGCCTCAGTGTGCGGATCGGTACTTGTGTCAAAAGTCAACCCACTTGTACAGATAAATCATTAACATGGTCAACTAGTGTCAGGTCATCGAGGCGACCCCGAAAAATAACTCAAACAGATCAAGAATCTGTAAAACACCTCATCAGTCGACTGGTGTGTCGACTGATGATGTCAGTCGACTCATATGTCGACCGATGAGCTCAGGCAGCACAGCCTCAGCTCACCAGTCGACTGATCTGTCGACTGAGGAACTGAGAAAACACAAACAGCTCGTCAGTCGACTGATCAGTCGACTGACGCTGAAATTTCAACCCGTCGGTCGACTGATCAGTCGACCGATAGCCTGCAGAAACTCTGCACAGGTTGTTTTTCACCTCAAAACTGATCTAAACACATCCCCATCAATCCCAAGCATGTACCATACGTATATTAACATGTATGAACTAACTGAAATGTAACTTTCATGTACAAATACATAAACAAAACTCTCAACATGTGTATTTATGTTTTAAAAACCCCTTTCTGAAACAAAACCTATGTTAAATCTCTTATAAAATATTTCAGATCTGGATTTTAAATTCACAAAACATTAGTAGGATGTTTATCAAACTGAAAATGCCCATCTTCATGTTATATGCAATAAAAATCCAATCTTTGTACACAAAATACGTTTTAGGCCAAAGAAATCTTAATAAAACCATTTGAAAACATTTAAAAAGAATGGGACAAGGTTGGGCGAGATGTTACTCGTCTCTGAGGTGATGAAGAGCTCCTGGATCTGAGGGGGAGTGATTCCTTTCGCTGCAAACTGAAAATCCCATCGAAAATCCTCCGATTCCTTCCCCAAATCACCAAGAACAAGGCTAGGGTTTGAGAGAGGTGAGAGGGGGCTAGGGTTTCTCTGAACTGAGGATGAGAGGGGGTGATTTCGGGTGAAGGGGAATATATACGAACAGTTAAACCCGACCCAAACCCGAACCAAAACAAAACAGACCCGAAACCTGTAAAAACTGGAAATCAGCGTATCAGTCGACTGATGTGTCGACCGATACAGTCAGTCGACTGATGTGTTGACTGATCTGGAAAAATTCAGTTTTCTTGCATGTTTTGCTAATTTGCAAAACCAACGCACAAAACTCTACACCCATACTCTCATATCATCTCAAATAACTTGTTATCATGTACATCAATGACCTCAAGCTATTTATCATAAAAGAATTATTTATTACTAATAATTCACATATAAATATTATAAAAAATTTACGAGGTTCTACACCCTTACCTTATCTTGATTATGGGTTTTGCCCTTAAGAATGTTTTAAGTATGTGCCAAATCAAGTGCTACAATCACTTTGGTGAATTCCTACAAACTATATGAAATACAACCCTAGAAATTAAAAGCGACAAAAAAGGATGATAAAAAGAAAAACTTTTTTTTAAATTATGGTCAACAACAATCAAATGTGAGAAGAGAGCTCTTGTTTGAATTTATTATCTTGTTAGTTAATGTCCAAGTGAAAGGTGGATTTTATTATGGTCAACAAAAATAAAATCTCTTTTTTTAAATCCTAATTATCTCTAATTGTGAAGCTAACTAAAAAGGGTGGAATTGAAAACGCTAGAAAGAGGACTTACCCGAAAGCAATTTTCCAAGTTCTTCTTGATCTTCAATCCAAGATTTTCAAGCTACAAACGGTTCCTTCACAAGAAAACACACAAGTTAAAGAACCAAAATAATAAAATCCTATTTTAGCACCTTCCCCGGCAACAGCGCCAAAAACTTGATGCGGCATAATTATGTACCAAAATTGCAAGTGCACAATTGATTAAGTTATAGTATAAAAAGTTATCGATCCCACGAGGAAGGTGATTTTAAGAGATTATTAGAATAGGTTCTTATATTGTGTGCGTGATAAAATAGGATTAAAGAATAAGTGTGATTGTGATGAGTGATTGTTGTGAATATATGCAAGAGACAATAAATTGAATTTTAGAGAAAAAAATAAGAATCAAAGAATAAATGAAATCATAAGGCAAGAAAGAAGAATGAATAAAATCAAGAAATAAAATAAAAATACAAAGAAAATTCAAGAAAGTCAAGATGGAGGTTTCAATTTAAGATATGAGAAATCTAGAATTTAATCCACTAATTAATCTCAATTACAAAATACAAACTATTCTCTTTTTATCATATTTCAACTTAGATTTATTAAGCATAGACTATCAAACCATTTAAGAAAAGTATAACCTATCAAATTATCATCTAAGTCAAAATTACTATTCATGATAAGAACAACAACAAGATAGTAATCCTAGAATTCATAAGCATAACCTATCAAACCATTTAAGATAAGTATAGATTATCAAATTCATCTTCTACCAATTAGTTTCTAGTTGATTATTCTAAACATGAATATTTTAAGTGTAAGAGAATAATTTGCATAATATAGAGGAAATTAGACTAGCATCATATAATTCTAAGATTCCAACAAGAATTAATTTCACATCTTAAGAAATAAAAACAAGAAGAAAAAGAACTAATTACAAAAATAAAAAGAAAAATCTAAACTATGAACAAGAATTAAATCTAACTACAAAGAATTAAAATCTAAACTACAAAATAAATTACAAAAATTAAATGCAAGAAAATAAATCTACTCTACAAATTAAAGTATATAAAAAAGATAAGAAAATAAATCTACACTACAAGCATGAATGTAAATCTAACTAATAAGCAATAATCTAATTAATGAGTAGGTGGGGCGAGACCTCTGCAATTGTGCCTTGGGTTTATCCCTGATAAGGTACCAAGGTCTTGTAATCTAGCCACGATAGTCGACTTGTACTGGACCCCTCACTCTCTACTCCTATTTATAGTAAACATCAGTGAATGAGAGCCATTGGATTAAAATCTTATCCAAAACAATAAATTTTAGCATTTAGATTGTAACTGCCTGGCCGAAGGTATCGATGCGAGCATCGATAGGGGCATCGATGCCGGCATCGATACGGGCATCGATGCCGGCATCGATACGGGCATCGATGCCGGCATCGATGCCCCCATCGATGCCGGCATCGATGTGGACTTGCTTCTGGTTGTTGTCCGAAGATCCTCTTGTGTTTGTTCTTGGGCTTGGGCCTTTGGACTTTTTCTTGGCTTTTTTGGGCTTCAACATTTGGACTTTGGCATTTTCTCTTGATTTTCCACTGGGCTTTGATTTATTTCTTCATTAAATATTTGAAATGCTTCATGGGCTTCATTTCTTCATTAAATCCAGGGTTTTTTTGTTGAGAGATGAGAGTTTTGAGATTTATTCTTCATTAACCTGCAATTAAAGATAAAAACAATTATTAATAGTATATTTATTCATATAAAATAGATAATAAGGGTATAAAATTGCAATAAAATGTGATTATCACACACACTATGTTAGTTCTAGCTAGTTCTAGCTCTAATTCATTTTAGTTCTAGGCTCTTAGGCCCTCAAGTTAGTTCTAACCCGCACTTTCTTAGTTCTAGTCAGCATCATGATAGTTCTAGTCCGTACTATGTTAGTTCTACCTAGTTCTACCTCTAATTCATATTAGTCCTAGGCTATTGGGCCCTCAAGTTAGTTCTAACCCATACCTTCTTAGTTCTAGCCCGCACCATGCTAGTTCTAGCCTGTACTATGTTAGTTCTAGCTAGTTCTAGCTCTAATTCATCTTAGTTCTAGGCTCTTGGGCCCTCAAGTTAGTTCTAACCCGTACCTTCTTAGTTCTAGCCCACACCATGCTAGTTCTAGCCCCACTATATTAGTTCTAGCTAGTTCTAGCTCTAATTCATCTTAGTTCTAGGCTCTTGGCCCTCAAGTTGGTTCTAACCCGCACCTTCTTAGTTCTAGCCCGCACCATGCTAGTTCTAGCCCGTACTATATTAGTTCTACCTAGTTCTAGCTCTAATTCATCTTAGTTCTAGGCTCTTGGACCCTCAAGTTAGTTCTAACCCGCACCTTCTTAGTTCTAGCCCGCATCATGCTAGTTCTAGCCCGCACTATGTTAGTTCTAGCTAGTTCTAGCTCTAACTCATCTTAGTTCTAGGCTCTTGGAAACGGAGAAAAGCTCCTCCCACCTCTGGCGGAGCCCACCGAGACACCCCGACGACCCTGACAATCTCCTCCCACCTGCGACAAGCCCGGACAGCATTGAAAAGCTCCGAACAGCGAAGAACAAACCCGAACGGTGAGAAATTACACTGCAAAAAACTATAGTTTTGTGCCGACTTCGCACGCATTTTTTGATCACCTCCAATCTCTGTTTTCGCCGATTTCTTCTTTGGTGAGTAGCCCTACATGTTGCCTATCACCTCCAATTTGTATCACGCTCTGACTCATTCTCTATCTCTCTCGGTAACGTCCGAAACATCGCTCGATGGCAGCAGCGAGCAGAAAACAGCAGCGTCGTGCCGACTTCACGCGCATTTTTCGGCCACCTCCGGTCTCCGTTTTCACCACCGTCTTTGTCGGTGTGTAGCCCTTTTTATTGTCTATCACACGATATCTTCCTTTCACTTGGGCTCATTTTCTACCTCTTGTTATATCGCTTTGAATATTGTTAGTTCTAACTTGTCCCAACTTACTAGAACTAACATAGTGCGGGCTAGAACTAGCATGGTGCGGGCTAGAACTAAGAAGGTGCGGGTTAGAACTAACTTGAGGGCTCAAGAGCCTAGAACTAAGATGAATTAGAGCTAAAACTAGCTAAAACTAACATAGTGCGAGCTAGAACTAGCATGGAGAATCTACTTCGACCAATTCATTGCCAAATAAACGCAATCGAATGGAGAATCTACTCCGACCAATTCATTGCCCAAGAGCCCAAGTCCAAAAGAGAGGAATTCAAAGGTTTAGATGCAAGCTTAAATAATATTTTGATTAATTACCATCAGAATCAACATCACTTTGTTCTCCTGAATATTGAAAAAGCCAAAAAATATTTGTTGTCTTGAAAGTTGATGCTGGGCACGATCGACATGTGATGCGATATATGTTAGTCTAAGTTGTTGAAGACCTGTAGCTTCTTCTTGGCAAGCATCTGGGTTGATGGCATCCCGACAACGTTGATGGTGAACTCGAGGGCAAGGCAGTTAGCGACAGTGACGAACTCCGACGTAGTCAAGGGCGAGGCGAGTAGCGGCGGCGAGCAATGGCGACGAGGCAAGACGGAGGAGAGGAGGAGAGAAGTGGTTGGGAACTTGAGGGCCCAACTCGCAAGCTAGGGCGCGGATCTGGAGCCCGACGTCGTCGTGAAGGGTGTAGTGGTGGGCAGGAATAAGGCTTGAGAGCTTAAAAAAGAGAGGAGAGAGGAGATGAGAGAGAGAGAGAGAGAGAGGAAAGAGAGAGAGGGGAGATGAGAGAGAGCGCTTGGGGCCCAGGCGGAGGCGGCGACGACGAGGAGGGTGAGGGCCAGAGCAACGAGCTTGAGAGAGCCCTTGGTTTTAGAGAGAGAGATAAAGAGAGAGAGAGAGAGAGAGAGAGAGAGAGAGAGAGAGAGCTGGTTTGAGGGATTGAGGAGAGAGAATAATGATAATTTGGAGATTTTAGCTTAGCTGTCATGTAATAATTGCTAAAAAGGGGCTGCAGTACAAAGTGTCACACTTCAAGGGGCTGATCCATATGGGGGAAACTATGAGGGGTCTCGTCACATGAAGTTTCTGCTTTTTGGGCCTGGACACATTTTGCCCTAAAGTTTAACCCCATATGAGGGTAGACTTTTAACCAAGTTAGGGCATTTGAGAAAAATGGATGAAAAATTGGGGCTTGGTTTCATTTAAGCATGTGGAATTACAAAAAAACTCCTTAAAAAGTTCTAAAACTTACAACAAGCCTCCTAAAATCTGAAAATTGATAAGATCACTTGTAAAATAGAAAATTATAAACAACCCACCGAACAAATTATAAAATGACAAAAACACCCTCAATAATGTAAAACTCAGTCAAAATGACAAAAAAAAATTCAAAAGTTAGAAAACCACTAAAAAAATTTAAAAACATAAAAACAGCCCCCAACCAAACTTAAAAATTACAGAAAACACCCTAAAAGTTTTACAAATTACAGAAAATGTCTTTAAAATTTGAAATTTCTAAAACCCTAAAAATTTCATAACGTACAAATAGTATGCTAAAATTCTAGGAACTCTAAATTTCCTCTAAAAAATTAGAATGAATAAAAATTACCCCGAAAGTTTTTGAAATTACAAAAACACCCACCCGCAAATTTCAAATTTTATAAAAAAAAAGAATTTCAATCCTACAAACAACACACTAAAAATATCGGAATTATAAACAGACACCTAAAAATTTTGGAATTGTTGAGAAAGCCCTGTAAGTTTTGAAAATTTCAAAAAACACCCTCATACTTTAAAATTAAAAAAACACTGAAGAAATATAAACAGTACACTAAAAACATAGGAATTATAAAAAACACCATGAAAATTTGATGTTGCCAAAAATAACCTAAAAGTTTCAAAAATTACAATACCCTAAAAAATAATAAATTTACAAAAAACCTAAAAATTTCAAAAAACACCACAAAAAATGAAATTTACAGAAAAATACTTGTTTGTTAGTTTTTCTGTTTAGGATGTTTCCTGTATATTT
The DNA here is from genome assembly GCA_022839385.1 of Asparagus kiusianus. Taxonomy (NCBI): domain Eukaryota; kingdom Viridiplantae; phylum Streptophyta; class Magnoliopsida; order Asparagales; family Asparagaceae; genus Asparagus; species Asparagus kiusianus. Next base: position 21,494 of record BQKN01029472.1, read on the forward strand.
TGTATCTTTTAGGATGTTTTAGGAAAATTTTATGGTGTTTTTTTGCAAATTTCAAAACTTTTAGGGGAATGTTTGTAATTCTATATTGTCAATGTGCTTTTATTGATTTGAAATTTTTACGTGTTTTTCATTATTTTTGAAATTTTGATGGTGATTTACAATTTTGTAAACTTCTAGGGTATTTTCTACAAATTTTGAATTGTACATGAAGCCTTTTATAATTGTCAGATTTTTGAGAAGGTTGTTTACAAGTTTTTTGGTTGTGGGGTGGGGGGGGGGGTTGTGCTTTTTGTAGTTTATGCATTTTTGGGTCGAAAGTGGGAGAGATCCTTTTGTATTAAATTTTAACATCATGATATTTTAAACCAAACACAAGAATGTTTCTCTCAATAACTGTTCTAGGGTAATACTTATCGTGTTAAGGTTATACCTCGATTGCGTTAACCTCTTAGCAAACGAGCACTAAGAATTATTAGAAAACTCTCTTTAACTTTAAGATTTTATTAGAAAACCACCCATAAGCTGTGTAAACCTTTACTTTCACTAAAAAGTATTCCCTTGAGTAATTCTACCCACTTATGTGAAAATTTCTAATTTTGAAATTAAAAAATACCCGTGCATGGAAAAAAACAATCTTAAGTTTAGGGGTTTTATGATACAATCTTAAAGTTAAGTGAATTTTGTGATAATCCTTAAACTTAAGGGTGGTTTTCTGATATTTTGAAAGTTATGGGAGGTTATCTGATAATCATCCAAATAAAGGGAGATTTTTTGATATTTAGCCAAAATATACAATGCAATGTGTTATGGTTTTGTGCTATTTTTGGATTTTGGATTCTAGACTTTTGGGTAGTATCTGGAGGTGCAGTTTTGAGCTTTTAAAGTTTGAGCGCATGTGATTTCACCGTTGAAAATTTAAATAGGCTTCTACTTTCTAACAGTCTAATTCAAACTTTATTACTAATTTTTTTAGATAGGTTAGGGGTGCAAATTTTAAAACTTCTAAGACTAGATTGTAAATATGGCTAGGTATAACATGCTAATAGTGAAAGAGCTTTGCTACAGGGACCCAAAATATGAGACCAATAGAGAGGACAAATGAGGCGACTCCCTCCTATTGGATAATGAGTTGGCTATCATTAATGATGACCAACTCATTATCCAATAGGAGGGAGACATCTCACTTGTCCCCTCTATTGGTCCCATATTTTGGATCCTTGAGGGAATTTTCAATAGTGAAAATATCAGGGTACAAGCGCACTCCTTGGGAATATGTGAATTCTTCCCTGCCGCTTAATAAGGATGTTCTCAACTACCCTGCTAATTTTATGTTTTGCATATAGACCTCTTCCATTACCCATGTTTTGAACTCTCTCTGGTTTTATTTTTGTTATTATTTTAATCTCAGAAAAAGAAAAAACTAATTTTTTACAAATAGATCCTTCAGGGTGAAAAAGGTCAAAAAGTTTCACCTAGAAGGTCTACCTATCAAAATTAGACTAAACAGTATGTTTAGGAGTTAATTAGGGAAAGAGAAAGAACAATAAAAATGGCTGAATGAAGATAGAGAAGAAGGGGGAAAGTATAATATTTTGTTGGAAGTTTAATAAAGGAAATGAAAGGGAACTTATTTCATTTGTTCGGGAGTGAGTATCAGCAGAAGAAAGGGAAGAGCAAAGAAGGGTTTCATAATCAACCATCAATCGTTAATTAATGATGATAGAGGGTTAAAAATTAAACCTTTTAGACTATCTCCAGCAGGTAGAGATTGGGGGGTTTTTTTGCTCCAGCAGGTAGAGATTGGGGGGGTGAAATGGGAAATGGGAATCGGATGGGTGAAATTTTCACCTCCGGTTTTTCTCTCCGTGTGGGTCCCGCAACAGTAGATCAACAATTGCATCAAGCCATGTGTCAAGGCTTGATTGGTTGGGTTTTTTGTTTTACTCCTAACTTTTAAATGATATTTTGGGAGATAAATACTAGGAATTAATTTATAATTTTTATATCAATAATTTTTATTTTTTCACCTCTATAAATAGAGATTAGTCTTGTGTAGTTTGGAGACAAAAAAAATCTGAGTTTTCAACACCTTATTCTCCTTCTCTTTGCTTTTGCTTCTATATTCTTCAAACTTTTTCAAATGGATCCTTCACAAAATTATCTTAATTTCTCCTACAACTTTCCTAACCAACCTCAAAATACCAACCCTCAAAATCCAAATATGCAAGCCCCGGAAATTACTCAAAATGCTGGTATGCAACCTAATTTTCAAATGCCGTATATGATGCCACCAAATTTTGGCATGCAATACCCTTATCTTCCTTACGGTTATCATCCAGCTGCGGGAAACAGCTATGTTCCATCCCATATGAATTTCCCTACCACGGAGCCGATTGAGCCACCGACACCCCGGTTCAGTAGCGGATCTACAGAAATCCCGGAGTTTTCCACCCAGATCTCTTTGGGAAATGTTGGTGGGGATACTCCTCATAGTGGTCTACCTCCAACCCAACAACCAACGAAGAGATCAAGTTACGATAGTTGGAGCACAGAAGACAACATAATTCTGCTAACTGCTTATTTTCACGCTAGTAATGATAGTGAGCTGGGGAACAACCAAAAAGGTGAAACTTTCTGGGATAAAATTACACAGTATGTGAATGAGAATGGCAAGAGTGGAAAAGAGAGGACCATAGCTCGGTGCCAGAGTCATTACAAAGACATCAACAGAAAAATTTGCAGTTTCATTGGCTGTTACAGTACTGCATGTAGGGAGAAGCAAAGTGGTTGGTCTGATGAAAACTACATATCCAAAGGCAGGGAGTTGTACTTTGAGAAAATGGGTACATCGTTTAATTTGGTGGATGAGTGGAAGGTTGTTCGCAATCAACCAAAATATATGCCAGGAGTAGCAGTATCGGGTAGTAGCGGTTCGAAAAGAAAGAGTAGTAGTGAAGATGTTGAATCCTCCGCTCCTACCCTCGTACGTCCTGAGGGTAGGGACACGACAAAGAAGAAAGCTAGAGCTTCGTCCAGTAAACCAAGGAAATCGAAGGTCGAACTTCTCGATGAGTTATCCAATATAGTCACCTCTCGTGAAAAGGCGGAAGCGAATAGAGCAAGTACTGTTGAAGCTATGAATGTCCTCGCTCGTGCCAAGAACATGGAGACGTGGAGATTTTTGAAAAACAAACCAGATCGTGACGATGAAGATGAAGAAGCATATCAGTTGTTGAGGAAAGAACTGTTTGGCAAATGAAGAAGTTATTGTTTGTCTGTTAGTTTGTTTATGTGTTTTTAAGTGTTTTTTTAAGTGTTTCGTGTGTTGAAATTGGAGTGTTGAATAAAATCGTTGTTTTTTATTTGAATAAATCCAATTGAAATGACTACTCCCTCTCCAATTGAATTGACAAGTCTCTGCAATTAAAGTTTAAAAATGTATGAATTGACAACTCTCTGGTATGAATTGACAACTCCCT
>BQKN01029475.1:0-15141 GCA_022839385.1 Asparagus kiusianus
GTGCAAAAATGGTGCTGAAATTTGGAGGCTTGGATTCATGCCCATTTAATCAAAAGAGGTGAGGGGTGCTTTATGCAAGAGGATTGAAGGATTGTTGAAGGGTTTATTTGCAAAACAGCCCATAAATGTTTTAAAGGGGCTTATTTGCAAAAGGACAGCGAATTTGAGGCTGAAATCTAAGGAGTTTAGACCACAAATTCATGATCAAATATTTGATAAAGTCATGTGGGAACCCAACCAAAAATTTGTGGAGGGGCTTTTGTGCAAAATTGGCTAAATTTGGCAAAAGGGTTTATTTGCAAAATTTAACCAAAATTGTGGGGTATTGGGGTGCTATATGATTGATTATGATGATCATGACCCCGATCACGCGTGTCCTTGACCCGAATTTAGCCTTGAACACGAAGGGTATTTTGGGTATTTCACCAAAACTCACCGCGAAAATGGTAATTATTGTTTCGCATGCACGAAATTTGTAGGTTTAATTAGACTTCAACTATAAAATCCTATTTATTCATAGGATTTAAGTTCAAGTGCTTAATTTCCCCTTTTAAATTTCGTGTATGTATATTGTACCTAACGCATTGCTTTTTATTACAGATTTGCGATGTCTCCGCGTCGCCCTCGGCCTTCCAGGAGTCGCTCCCATTCACAGCACAGCGAGGAGGAGGCTCCCACTGTATCTTCTTCAGCAGCCTCTTTCTTCGGGGGTGAGAATTTGTATTTCTGTATCCCGGATTGACCTCTTCGCGGGTCATGAAGGAAGAACCGATACCCCTCACGCGGGGGTTAAGGTTTCGGACTTGTTTTGCTTAGCCAATTCAAGTCTTCGGGTATATTGTGGCGATCTCGTGTCGTCTTACACCTTACAGGTCGGTGTATGTTATCACGCTATCCACGTGATGACGTATACCGTCCTCCCGGTGTAGGGCACTCGAAATCGTCTCTCCAATTTCCCGTGAGTAATCTCATCTCGCCTTTATGAGATAGATTTTCTGACCCTATGCTTTGTTGCAGTCGAGTTTCCCGGTGGTAGCCTTCCTTCTCATGCCAATACCGGTTGCAGCCGTGAGGTCTTCTCTTCGGCTTCTGTTAGGCAGGCCATTGATCCGCTCCCGCAGTTTGACAGAGATCGTTCAGACGAATCCTGTCGCTTGATACGGGATGGAGGGCGTCACTGTTTACGCCAACTCATCACCGATGCTCCCCTTACCGCGGATTCTTCGTCCACTCAGGCTTTGAAGAAGCCGGATTTTCTGTTTGGAGATCATACCGAGGATCCCGCCACATTGGCTCTCACCGAGGAGCACTGGCTGACTCTTGATGAGGGAGCTCTTTTGTACATTCCCTCTGTTCCTCGTCACTGTTCCTTCACTCATCTGGAAGGACAGGCCGTGGAGCGGCGGATGTCTTGGCACCTCACTGATGATGCTGAACGAGTTCAGTGCGGGTATGCTTCTCATGGCAAGACTCCTGGTTCTGGCGGATATCATCATGTTCGTGGCCTTCGACCCGGGATCATGGGTCTTGATACTGCACCCCCAGGCGAGGTGTCAGCAGCTACTCCTACCGTGAGGAACCGTCTGGCTCTCCTCGGGAGAAGACTACCTCCACCAAACTATCGATGCTATGGTTGGGCTTCTTCATTAGCCAAGGGATGGTGGACCCGCATGACCGGTTACGTCTTGGGGCGCTGGGAGAAGGATCTGAAGAATAGTGGCTTGTATGCACCTATACAAGCTACCATGTATGGACTCCCAGTCAGCTGCCGCCATTTCTTGGCATTGTTGGAGACGTACATGCCTGATAGCAACACATTCCTGACCAGCGACGGAGAGCTAGGGTTGGCCCTCCATGAGATGCATCAGGTTTTCGGTCTTCCGATGGGAGATTGCCCATATCAGGAGTATTTTCCTTCGAACCAGCAGTTGGGGTGGTTGAAGAAAGATAATCCCGATATGTATGACACTCTCTGGGATCTCACCTGTCATTATTACACCTCCTTGATCTAGAGTTCTCCTCTAGCCAAGACGAAGAAAAAGGTCAGCTTGAAGCAGTTTGCTTCATATTTGTTCCAGAATTTGGAGGGTGATTCCAGCGGGCCCATCTGTGAGCTAGATGTCCTGACCTTCACTGCTATCAACAAGTTGATGGAGAAGAGCGAAGCTCGTTCCTATACCATCGCCAGTGCTGAGGGAGCCTTTCCTGCAGGGACCAAGTTTCGTTCGTTCCTCCGCCGTGCACAGAAGTCTATTGAGCCTCGGTCTCTGTTAGCAGGCTACCTCACCCTCTGGTTGAAGAAGTGTGTTGTTCCGCACCAGTCTTCAGACGCCCTATCTCTCGAGGTGCTCTTCCCCACGGTTCAACTGGCTTATGGGAGGGAACTTTCTCTGCTCCCGGCGATGGTTGCCAGCATCCATTGCGGGCTCAGGAGCGTGGTCAGTGGTTTTACTCAGGTGGGTCCTGAACCATCGACCGAGCTCATTTGCCCTAAGGTCGAGCTTCCCTACGCATATCTGATGGCGTGGCTCGTTCTTCACCGCCCTGGCCTGATGTCGGCGCCTAGTGCTATTGACGTTCCCGTTGCATTCATGCAGCTGTTGGAGAGGAGCAAATGGCTCGGGAAGAAATTCAGTGACGTTCAGCAGGAACTTCAGGTTCGCAAGAGCTGGGAGTTCTTCAAGTGTTTTCCTCAGTTTTTGGGTCGCTATGGCGACGTGTTGACCGATGAGGAGAAACCCAGGAGTGACCGGACTGTTCTCGACATCGGTTGCTTCCGATGGCTGGTGAACATCCGTGTCGGATATCTTGTTCTCCGGGTGAAGAACCGGTGCCACATAGAGCCTTATCTCCCTTGCCGTTTTGCTCGTCAGTTCGGCTATGACCAACTATATGTTGGGAATCCCAGCCAAAGTTTGAGGTTTGATGGAGGGCTTATTGACGGCGTACGAGCATGGCTGTGGACTATGGTGGGCTGCACCGGAGCCCGTTTTGCTCTCCCTTCTTATAGACGCAAGCCGATGATTACTTTCCTCAGCTGCAAGTGGTTCCTTTCCTCCCATGAATCCGTAGGGGTGAGGAGTCTTTCAGAATTACAGTCCGAACACTCGGTTCAGGCTGCTATGATGGCTGCTCGCAAGGCTGAGCTTGCTCGGAAGTAGGGGAAGAGGCCTGCCCACTCTCCCCTTCCAAGCAAAGCTGATGACGAGCTCCTTGCTACGGATGGCGACGAGACTCTTGAGGAGGGATATGTGGACATAGACACCGACCAAGAAGAACTTGATGCAGGTTTGTCATGCCCTTTGATTTCCTTTCTTAATTCCACTTGGTATCAATGAAAGATCTCTGCTCGTTTGATGACCATTATTACTTTAGGCTGGACAGTTGATGAGTCGCTCGCTTCTCGTTATACGAGCTCGGGACCCAACGACCCAGTCCCCACACATGTTGAGACGTGTGGCCAGTCCGTGCATGACCGATCTGTCGGTTCTAGGAGGGCTGGTACCTTGAAAAGGAAGAAGATCGCTCACAAACCACCTGTCGGCCAGCGTCCTCATGGAGTGGATTTAGGCAACATTGCCGGTGGAGAGGAAGGTATCATCTTGTTGTACACCTTTTTATTGCTTTAAGGTGATTTACCTTTTGGGATTCGTAACCATGTTTCATGCTTCAGGGTTCTTTGAAGAGGGCGAGCTTCCACCGGATCCGGTATTCCCTGTGTCTGATAACATGGACTGCTTCATGCAGCAGATGTGCGACGCCCTTCATGACGGCTCCTTGGGCATCGATCTAAACATTGATCTTGAGCAGACAGACGGTGTTGAGCCCGCCGGTCCATACTCAGGCATACCTACATCCGATGATGCCCTCCTCCGTCATGGGGAAAGAGAATCCTCTGTTCCTGTTGCAGGTATTTCGAAGCTTTCCTTTCCTCCTTATCTTCTTATACATATCTCTAACATCTGGGTTGTCTTACAGATATCGTGATGGAAAAGCCAGCTGAGGATGGAGCTTTTCCGGATGTAGGTTTTGAGGGACAGGGGCATGCTCCTGTACCCAGTTTCTCGAAACCCGATGCTGGATTACTGGCCGAGATGTTGGCCGAACAGACTTCCGGAGGGACTGTGAGACCACTCTTTGGGAGTGATTCATTCACAGGTATATATCCGATTCCCTTTCATTTTCCTTTTCTTTCATCCCACTTTTCTTTACTTGTCTAAATTTCCATTTTGACTAATAAAGAAGTGTAACTATAGGACCAGGCGCTGTGCCTGATACCACCATAGCTTCAGGTATTTTCCTACCTCCGACGAGTGGTACGACTGATTTGCCTACGGGGGTTGATATACCCTCCATGACCAATCCTGTCGTTACTTCGGAGTCTGTCGGATCTTAACCCGAGGGGACTTCCGCCGGCATAGGTATACCTCGAACTTCCCCTTCGGGTTTTCTGATTGTATTTGATAGTCCCTTAGCTTTCTATATCGCTGCTTGTAGGATCTCGATCCTCTCTCTATAAGCGTGTCCACGCTTTTTTGGTCGATACCGATCCAGACAGAGACGTTTTCCGTATGGATCTTGGCTTTTTCACGGCCTTTTATAACGGCATGATCGAGAAGCTTCTTCACAGAGAGTACTGTTTCGATCAGTTCAGGCGTTCCTTTTCTCGTCACATGATGATGATGAGGGAAGAAGGACACCCAGAGTTGGCCGATTCCTTCACTGCTGAATTCGCTGTTTTGGAGTCAGAGATCCGAGAGCTGAGGGAGTTGAAGGCTGGTGGAGCTTCCTCTTTTGCATCCTCTCAGATGGAGGATAGGCTGACGCAGTGGCGTGACCTGAGATCTTCCATCGGCAGCAAGCTTCGATCACGTGAGCATTCTGTTGCGCAACTGATGGCTACCTTGGCGAGGAAGGACGCCAGCAGAGCCGAGTTACTCAGCTCCTTGGATTCCACCCGTAAAGAGATAGCTAGGCTGAAGGAGGCCTTGGGGCGTGCCGAAGAGTCCGCTACTATTATCGCCGAGGACCTGGCTGGATTAGAGCGTTCTCGTGAATGGACGCTCGATAAGCTGGGATCGACACAGGAGGGGTTGATGAAGCTGCAAAGTGAAGCCGCGGAGGTCTTAAGCAGTTCCGAAGACTCTGTCCGAGCTAGCCTGCAGGCAGAACTCGAGCAGGGCTACATGGACAGGCTCTCTAGTTTAGAGTCCCATGTTCTTAGCCGTCAGTTGCCTTCGGGCTAACGAACTTATTGTTGTATGCTTTTGGCTTGATCTATTACTAGAGACTCCGCATTTGCTTCTTTTCACAGGATTTTTTTTTGTACACCCCCAGCCCTCAATGCTATGACTTTGAACACATAGACTTCACCGTTTCTTTTAGGGAAAAGGGCAACCCGCACCGTGTATTAGGCGATGACTTATCCCTTCTTAGGCTTCGGGATAAAATTCCCCAGGTTTAGACCCTGGTGTCTTCTTCAATCGGTAAAGACTAAACCGGCTACACGTGTTAGGCGTAGACTTTGGGGTTTTTGGCAAACCCCCAGCCCTCAACGGGTTTGACGTGCCTTTACCGATTACCGTTTGAATTGGGCTAGCATGCGAATTATCTAGATCCGTTCCGCATGTGACGTTGTGCTAAGAGAATAAAATTCTCTGAGACTTTATGCTATGATGTCGAATACATAGACTTCGCCATTGTTATGGGAATAGGCTACCCAGCACCGCGTATTAGGCGATGACTTATCCCTTCTTAGGCTTCGGGATAAAATTCCCCATACACAACCTGTCCGGATTAGGAAGTTGTGAATTAGGTCTTTTCTGAAAGCAAAGACAAATCGGAAAATGAGAGAGGAAGAATTTTATATTCTATCTCCCAGTGCTGAAGAGGAAGAATTTTATATTCTATCTCCAGCTGGAAAGGAGACTCGAGGTGGGATCCCCACCCCCAGAATCCGAAAGGTTCAAATGACCCTAACTTTTATAGGATTGGTCATCTGAATCTGAAGAGGAAGAATTTTATATTCTATCTTCAGCAGGAAAGGAAACTCGGGGTGGGATCTCCACCCCCAGGATCCGAAGGATAAAACTAGGAGTGGGATCTCCACTCCGAGAATCGAAAGGTTCGAATGACCCTACCTTTTATAGGATTGGTCATTTGAATCCGAAAAAGCCCGATTTCTACCCTAACTTTTATAGGTTTGGTAGAAAAAGGAGCAAAGGCAACTTTTCGTTTATCGAAAAGGAATGACTCAATTTCAGTTTTGGCTAGGGTAAGCTTGACTGAATGAGAGTGAGGAACAACCCTAACTTTTATAGGTTTGGTTGTACGGATTGAAAGTGGACCTCTCGTTCATGGGAGGAATCGAGAGGGGATTTTGGCTTTTGGTCCTAACTGTAGGAAGGTTTGACCAAGTGGGAATTGTGTGGTGGAGACTATGAGTCGTCAAACACCACTGAAAGTTTTGTGAGGGAAGATTAATCCATCGAATGATTAGATCTCATCTCATGAGAGTTAGAGTCTGACAAACAAGAATATTCGGAATTCGAATGTGGATTTCTTGTTCATCTCTCTTACAGCGACCGGGTTATCCCTAAGAATATCCTAATGCGGTATTCTTCCGGGAACTTCCCGGTACATCAAAATTTTCTGAAGATACTAAGGATAGTATCTTTTCAGAAATTTGCTATTTATTGGCATCATAAGCCGGTCACCATCTTTGGTGACTAGGCGATATGCGCCGTTCGAGTAAACTATTTCTACTACGTACGGTCCTTCCCATTTGGGTTCAAACTTACCTTTCTTCTTAGAGTTAAGGATCATAGGACGTCTTTCAGTCAAGACTAAATCCCCTTCCTTAAAACTCCTTTGTCGAACCTTTTTGTCAAAGGCTCGAGAAATTCTGGCTTGGTAAAACTCAATATGCTGTTGAGCTTCCAGGCGCTTTTCATCGAGCATCTCGAGTTCTTCGAGGCGCTTCTGATGTTGTTCTTCGGTCGTCATCTGGGTTGCAAGAGCGATCCGAAGGGATGGAATTTGGATTTCCAAAGGGAGGACGGCTTCACATCCGTACACCAATGAGTATGGGGTTGCGCCGGTCGGTGTACGCACCGTAGTACGATAGGCCCATAGAGCCGCGCCGAGCTTGTCATCCCAATCCCGTTTGTTGTTCTTCACCAGTTTTGACAAGAGCTTTATGATAGTCTTGTTGAAGGCTTCAGCTAATCCATTTGCTGTGGGATTGTAAGCCGTTGATGAGATGTCCTGAATTTTGAACTTTTCGCAGAACCTTATGAAGGCGTTGCTGACAAATTGAGGACCGTTGTCATGTATGATTCGTCTCGGAACACCATGCCTGTAGATGATATGGTGCTTGATGAATGCAATGACGTTACTCGTTTTAACTTCTCTGAGTGGAACTGCTTCAGCCCATTTGGAGAAGTAATTGGTAATTTCCAGGATGAACCGGTCACCTTTGACTGAAGGAGGATTTATAGGCCAACAATGTCCATTCCCCAAGTCTCGAACAGCCATGACGTAACCGAAGGATGCAGATGCTCCGGATGTTGGTGCATATAATTCGCGTGTACTTGACACGCATGACACTTTCGGGCGTATGTGATTGCATCGCTCATCATGAAAGGCTAAAAATATCCCATTCTTCTGATGCGATCATAAAGCTTGGGACCAGGTTGGTGTGCGCCGCACTCTCCTTCATGTGCTTCTCTAAGCACTTCTTCAGCTTCTTTGGTTGATAAGCAACGTGCTAGCAGCCCATCGTACCCCTGCGATATAGCGTTCGATTCTCCGTATTATAGTAGAATCTTGGAGCTCTTCGTCTGATTGACTCTCTCTCCTTCACATCTTCTGGCAAGATTCCATGCAAGACGTAGTCGATGATGGGGAAACACCAATCTCGGGGTTCGAATTCAGCCTGAGTTGTGTGCACCTCCTAGACCTCTTCTTCCCTGCCATTTTCATCATAAAGCGGCACTAAGAGTTGGTGAGTTCTTACCGTAACAAACTGCTCTGTTCTGGGAGGCTGTGCCAGAGATACAGCTAAAGCTGCTAATGCATCTGCGTAGGTGTTCTGTAACCGCGGAACGTGCTCGATGAAGAATCCTTCAAACGATTCCGCTAGTTCCACCGCCATCTTGTGATATGGGATTAAATCCTGACTTCGGACTTCATACTCCCCTTGGACTTGTTTAACTATTAGTTGAGAATCGCCGAAAGCTTCGAGATACTCAACCCCCAGCTCTTTAGTGAAATTGAGCCCTATAATCAGTGCGTTATACTCTGCTACATTATTCGAGCATGGCTCGGTTAATGAGTAGGCTCGAGGCATCACATGTTTTCCTGGGGAAAGTAAGACAACTCCAACTCCGGAGGAGACCTTAGAACATCCGGGAGTACCTGTGACAAGAGCCGCTCGGGAAGTGCCATCAAAGTACAAACTCCACACTTGTTGGTGCGAAGTTGCGTTGACTTCGTGGGTTTCATCAGGTAGGTCGTCATATATCTCGGCGGTATCCGTAGTTGGATTAGATGCCAGGAGATCGCAGATGGCCTGCCCTTTTACTGACTTCTGCTGTTTGAAGTGCAGATCGTATTGGGACAAGAGTAAGGCCCATTTTGCTAACCGCCAATTCATGGAAGCTGGTTGAGTCATGAACACCCGGACTGGGTTAACTTTGGAGATGACATAGATGGTCTGTCCAACCAAGTAATGCCGCATCTTCTGGATGGCGAACACTAGAGCGAGGCATTCTCTCTCAATCATGGGGTATCGAGATTCCGCGCCTACCATGGTTCGGCTTAAATAATACACCGCCTGCTCGTGACCGTTATCATCATCTTGTGCAAGCAATGCACTTAATGAGTGGCTCGTCGCCTTGACATAAATCAAGAACGGTTTGCCCGATTTCGGTGCAACGAGTACGGGAGGTTTCGAGAGATATTCTTTAATACTCTCGAACGCCTTTTGACAAGCATCGTCCCATATGAATGACACGCCCTTCTTTGTGAGCCTGGAGAACGGTTGACATTTTCCCGAAAGGTTCGAGATAAACCGACGGATATAAGCCAATCGCCCTTGTAGTCCTCTGAGCTCTTTGAGGTTTCTCGGAGGTTGTAGTTCATTGATCGCCTTTACTTTATCCGGGTCAATGTGAATACCTTTGGTGGTGACGACGAATCCCAGGAATTTACCACTAGACATTCCGAGGAAAGACTTGGTAGGATTCATCTTCAATTGGTGAGCTCGCATCAAGTCGAACATGGTCTTCAAGTCCTTAATGTGATCCTTCTTATCATGACTTTTCACGACCAGATCATCCACGTAGCATTCGACAGTCTTTCGGAGATGCTCCTGAAAGATCTTTGACATGGCTCGCTGATATGTAGCACCTGCATTCTTCAAGCCGAAGGGCATAACTATGTAGCAGAAAACGCCGAGAGGCGTTCTAAATGCAGTGTGCTTTTCATCATCTGGATGCATCTTTATCTGGTTATAACCAGAGAAACCATCCATAAATGATATCCTCTCGAACCCGCACGTGTTGTCGATGATAACGTCCGTGATGGGAAGAGGAAAATCATCTTTTGGGCATGCAGCATTAAGGTCCCTAAAGTCGATGCATATCCTGATCTTCCCATTCTTCTTAAGGACCGGGACGATATTGGCAAGCCATTCTGGATGTTGCTCTTCTCGGATGAATCCCGAATCGACGAGCTTTTTAACCTCAGCTTCGATCACCTCCATCATTTGCGGACGAAAACGTCTTTGTTGTTGTTTTATAGGTTTGACATCCGGCTTAATGTTGAGACGATGCACTGCTACATTTGGATCGAGCCCTGGCATATCTTCATAATTCCAGGCGAACACGTCGATGTACTCCCGGACAAGAGAGATTAACTCTTCTTTCTCCTTGGGTAGGAGACTGTCGCTAATGAATATCGGCCTCAGGTTTTCCTCGCTTCCCATATTCACTTGGACTATTTGGTCTTCGGTAGGAGGCTCTCTCTGTTCGAACCTATCACCGTACTGCATGTTCAAGTGATGAACCCACGGATCTTCCCAAGTAGGTATCTGATCGTCTTCTTCTATTGTCGCTGGATCAACCGTAACCATGTTCGACATTAGCTTTTTGAACATTTCACCAAGACTAGCGTCGGAATCCCAAGACGAAGAGTCAGAAGAATATCCGTTTCTAGCTTTGTTGGCAATTTCATCAATGACTTGCCAATAACATTCGTCATCTGAGGAGACATAGCCTAAGCCTCTTTTGTGATGGTAATAATCATCGGGCTTCCCTTTTGGTACATAGGCCATTCGAGGTGGGACTCGCGGACCTCGACCAAAGTAAAGACCCTCTCCTAGCTTAAAATCATACCCATACCTTTCCATCATATTACATGCTTTTGCATCGTATCTGAACAGATGAGGGGCAGGTTTATCATCATCGCCTTCCTCTTCCATGAAGTGGTCGGGTATCGGAGATTTTCTTTCTTTGCCGCAGATGACCTCCTTTCACCCCCTGTCCCTGCGGGGATGACAAGCGTCGTTCCGCAAGGGTCGTGTACCTACTTTTTCGTCATGCAAAATGACTGAAGAGGCATATACAAATCAGGGTTATCATAAAGCTCGTTAGTGACATTATCGAGACACATCGAGTACTCTAAATCATCGTTTATTGATAGTTCTTCGGCAAGTTGCCAATTACAACTATTCTCCGATGATTTATCATCGTCAAGATTGATTACAATGGGTACAATGTCATTTAAAACAAAACCGCCATCATAATCAAACCCCGGTTCGGTATCAGCTTCATCTCCGCTGTCCGTTCCTTGGGCCGATGGTTCAGTATCGGATTCAGCACCGTATAAAAGAGAATCGGTGAAATAATTCTCCAATCCCTTAAACGGTTGCTTATCCGCGACCACCGTCTTGACTTCATTATTCATGCCCACATATTTGAGACACTGATACAGAGTTGACGGGACTATAAGGTTACCGTGGATCCAAGGTCGACCCAACAGTAAGTTATAGGATGTTTCCGCGTCAATAACAAAACAAGTGACTTCCGACTTCAAATCGCCAATCTGGCACTTGATTCGGATCTTCCCCAAGGGCCTGGACCCGCTGGTGTTGAATCCATAAATCGTAGTGCCAGTGGAAGCTAATTTGCTAGTCGGAATCCCGAGATGATGCATCAATCGGAATGGCATGATGCTAACAGCGGAACCCGGATCGACTTGGATCCGGTTGACCACGCTAGAGCCAATGTGCCCGGTGAAATACAATGGCCTATCATGCTTCGAGTTCTTCGTTTGCATGTCTTCTTTGGTGAAAGAGATGCAGGGAAAATGATTCGCCGCAAGATTGCAGTGTTGAACTGAAGACTCCGGCTCTTCAGGAGATGGCTTGATTCGAGTCAAGAAAGCTTCGGAATCACTCAAGGCTTCTTGTAGTGCTTTCCTTGTATCTTTCGAAAGACGTAACAACTCGTATAGGGTTATCCGAGCCGGGATGTTGGCCAATTGCGCCATGATGTCAAAATGGGGCGGAGAGCTCGCATTTCCCGGTTTGTCTCTTCCAATCGGATGATTGAATCGAGACTGCCTCGGGTTTTGAGCTTCTTGACGTAGAGGCTCTTTCCCTTTCTCCTTCTGTGGGACTTTCTCCGCAGCCGCAGGTGTTGGGGGAGTTGCTGAAACTCCCAGTTCTGCCAGCGTCTTAGAAGGAGGGGTTCTGGTGCCAAATTGTTCAGAAGCATCCGGGTACTTGTAATGGTATTCGTTCCCGCTCTGGGTTGCAAAAGCCTCCTGCTCATCTTCAGAAAGTGGAAAGGCCGGGATTCTGTCGTCCTCTTCTCCCGGAATGGCAGAAGCTCCATAACAAGATTTCCCTTTTCCTTTTGACTTTCTTTTGGATGACGATCCGGTCCATTGCTCATCTGTGATCAAGTCCGGATGAACCCAAAGAATTTCGCCATTCGGAGCTGTATGTGGTACAAGCCCTTTCCGGCGTTGTTAGTGAGGATCATCATTCACCGTCTTTACTGCTGCATTAACCACTGGTTCATGTTGAAACCAGCTCGAGGGAACAGACCCGAAGCTAATGGATACTGCATTCGCACCCACCTTCTTCTCCTTGGGCTGCTTCATAGTGATAACCCCAACATCGATTAGGGCCTGAATTTTATCTTTAAGAGCATAGCATACCTTGGTAGGATGGTGCACCGCCCTGTGAAATGCGCAGTATTTAGGATCGTTGACTCTCTTGGCATCTTCTTGATCCTGAATCGGAGGCAACTTGATCTTGTTGTTCTCGATGAGGTATTTGAAGATACCGGGAACCTCGTCTTCCTTGAACGAGTAGACCTTCGGGAATTTTGGTTCCGAGGCCTTTTGCCTCTGGGGCTGTTGCTGCCACCTCGATTGTTGTGGCACCCTTTGTTGCTGCTGTTGCTGCTGTTGCGGCTGTTGCGGCTGTGCTTGCACCTCAAATACTTGGTTTGCGACCACGGTATTTGTGTGTGCCTTTCCCTTGCCCTTGGGGGCAAAGTTCGGTTGTGGGGCATTATTTGGTATTTGCCCTCTTTCAGCCTTCTTCCTCTTGAGGAATCGCTCAACTCGCTCTCCCCGCACCTTCAGGTCTTTCCAAGTCTTAGGCGGCGCCATTCCCATTGCTTCGAGGATGTCCAACGTCAAATTGTTGTGGCAAGTTTCAAGAATAAAATCCTCACTGACTGGATCCCTGCAATTCATTGCTTTATTGCGGAATCTCTTGACAAAGTTTTCGACCGTCTCACCATTCTTCTGCTTTTCGTCGAATAGTGTGACGATCGAAATTTCGGTGTCGTCATTGAAGAAATTTGTTAAGAACATATCCTCCATGTCGTCCCAGCTGCTGATACTTCCGGGCTTGAGACGGTGATACCAATCGAAGGCTGCTCCGCGAAGAGTGCTGACGAATGACCACACCATAAGAGGCTCATTTCCGGAAATGATTCCTAAATGAGACTTGAAATATATTAAATGTTGGGTAGGGGAACCCTTCCCATCGAACGGCGTAAAGTTAATTAAATTAAACTTAGCCGGATACGGGATTGATTCCCACTCCCTTGGGTAAGGACAGGGTATGCCGGATCTTTTCACTTCTTGAGCGTTCATCAACGCGTTGATTTTGCTCTCCAAGTCCTTCATCTTCCTGTCTTCACTCGTCTCGGCCTTCGAGTGGCTTCGGGGAGAGGTGACGTGGTCCTCTTTAGCATTATCATCCGCGGGACCGCTTCCATTGTCGTTGTTGATAGGAGGGATATTGACATTATCCCCTTCCCGTTCATTCTCATCTTGATTGCGTCGACTAGGCTCTGGTTGGTGAACCGTCAACGCCGCAATTTGTTGGTCGTGCATCTCCCTCATTCGTTGCATGGCCATCTCCATCTCGAATTTGAAGTTTTCCTTCTACTTAGCCAGGGCCTCTTCAAGTATCTTAGTCACTTGTTCGACGCTGATCATAAGCGATTCATATGGTTGCCCCGCACTTGAGGCCGTGTCATCAGACGCTACAGCCGAGCAAGTATCTGAATCAGCATCCGACTCCTCTTCTTCTAGAGAAAGTCCCTTTTGTATCCTTCGGTAATTCTTCCGGCTATCGGTTCCCGGCGGCAACCGTGTCATACATCGGGATACCTCGGCAAGCTGATCCAGGTTGAAGTATCTGGTTGAATTCCCCCTGCCGGCCATGTTAGCCGACACTCTTGGATATTCGTCTTCTTGGCGGACGAACTTCTTCTTGCGGAAATGCCTTGGTTTGGAAATTCTCTCGAACACCGAGACTCTCCTTGGGGTTTTGGCACAGCAGCATTCTGACAGCACCGCTTTGATTATATTGGCGCACGGGCAGCGAGACTTCATGTCCTGCACATATCTCTTCCGAGACTTTTCCATACCCCCAGCTCTATAGTACAACTCATCAGTTTGATAACTGGAGCAACCTATAGAGTGTTGGTATGTGTTCCCCGGTATAACACCATCATCATCAGATGAGTGTGCTTCCCTTTGGGAATATGATGCTTTTCTAGCTTTTTCAAAAGTGGCCCGTTCAAGTTTATGCTTTTGTGAGCGTAGAAACTGAACGGGCTTTTGTACTTCGACTCGCAACCCAATGCGGTCGGTGATAGGGGCTTTCCCTTTGTCATCTTTCTTGGGGGGATTGGTATGACCCCCAGTTTGATTTGTAACTTGGGGACCTTTCAATGGTCCCAGTCGTTCTTTGACAGGTACTGTACCTCGGTTCTCAGGTAAAGGACCGAGGCGACCTATCAAAGGAACTTGGGATCTTGAATGATCCCCGTTCTTACCTGGCCCCATTGAAGGTGCCGGAACAGGAATAATGACATCTGGTTTGGAGGAATTTCGGGCGATAAGTCCACCCATCTTTGTCGGAGGTGCTGGTTTCGACTTGGGTACCCACACCAACTTGTTTGTAGGCAGCTTTTTAACCGCCGTTTCTTTCTGCATCTCCTCCGCCTTCTTTAGGAGGAGTCGGGCATGTGCGAGCAACGCCCGACGCTTCTTGATTCGCTCCTCGAGGGTGGAGCGATTTCTCTTGACACGAACCCATTCGTTCGTTTTTATTTTGGAGGAGGAGTTGGTGGTTTGCCGCTGTTGTTCTCGGCGGTACCTGGACTTTAGATCCTCATTGTAGCGGATCCCGTCCATTGATTCAGCGGCTTTGGCTTGTTGTAGGGCGAGGCGTTGACGCCGTCTTTGGCGAGCCCTCTTTGACAGAACTGGAGTAGCATCATCAATCGCCTTTGTGGCGGTCGGGAGAACCGGATCTACAGCCTCGACCACGCTGAACGACGCGGGGACGTTGTGTGGTGCGAGTGTTGCAGCGGCGGGATCTTGGATTGAGGAGTTGGAGATCCCACGAGCCCTTTTGGGAGATTGAGTCTTTCCACGCCTGTTTGGAGAGGCGGATCTGGAAGAGGAGGAAGAGAGGTACTCTTCGAACTTTTGCTGATCGAACTCGTATTCGATCTCTTCATTCACCCGGATCTTGAAGGCCGGTTGCATCACGACGATCTCGGCAGCGAGATCGGCGGCTCCCACTGTGGTCGCCAGCTT